>JANQAP020000048.1:800933-844804 GCA_026874005.2 Erythroxylum coriaceum | reverse complement strand
GCAAAATTTACTATTCACTTACATGTGTATGCATGAACATATCAAGACAATTTTAAGCATTTATAACCTATTCCAAAAGACTATTTTACCCTTCCCATTGGTGATGGGATGTTACATCCCAATATGTCATTTTTTGTTCCGTTTGGCCCGTTTTCGACCCATTTGTCATAGCTAGCCTTATGTATTCCACTTTTACATAATCATATACAAAAAAAAAACGAAAAACGAATCAAAAATTTGAAGAAAACCATATGAGATGAAAATCGAAAAACCTTCATTTCTGGCAACTTGATCATGTAATTGCTCTGATAATACATGTAACACGTAACATAGACCTTATTATGCGTCCCAGATCGTACATGAAAGGGTTAAAAACGAAAGAAATGCAAAATACCTAATTTCAATTCCATCTATGATTCTGAAGCAGTTTCCGAGCACCAAACGATCTCCAATCTCTTGAGACCTTTACGGATTATTGTTCCCGATACGTGATTAACGCCTTTCTACAGTATTCTCAATACGTAGGCTCTCTTAACAAGTCAGATGATCTGTATGCTTACGATTGATATGAGCAACTGTAGGAGACATTGACCTATATATATAGCTTCCTTATCGGGCTTCTCCATTATAAGTTCGATATGGGTTCGATCCACACTAATAGGGATTCACTTTCCACCCAAACTTTGACCTATTGACTTAGATCATTTATTGAGTCACTTTATTATCTTTATCTGGACTAAATTACGTGACTTAATCGTTAATTTATTGAAAAGCTAAAATTATAATTAATAATTGTCCACTTTATAGGAAAAAGATAAAAATGTCCTACAAATAAGAGACAGCAGATGAAGAGAGAGGAATATAATTGAACAATAGGAAAATGCCTCGGATATGATTCCCAGATCTAGAAATCTAATTAATGCATAAATAGATAATGAAATCTAACCATGAACAACATTAACCAAACTCCCAAGAGCTTATGATGTGCAAACTCCACTAGTTAGTTGATGCAATGGTAGAGATTACTTAACTTATTTCCATGTCATACTTTACAACAAGAAGATTGATACAGTACAAGATTAACCAATGTCACTTGGTTTTGTTTTGTCAGGTGTTAGCAATCCAGCAACAAGCAAAGCAAATTCTCCAATTAATCCTCCTGCAGATGAGTCTCCTGAACACACATCTTCAAGAATTGCTGCAGGTAGTTAAGAAAAATTTTCCATTTCCCTTTTCTTTTTAATGTAATTATTATAGTAAGTGTCTCGGACTCCTAGTTTAAAAAATCATATTGTGGCAAGATGAAGGAAATGGGTCTAACGTAAACTCCAAGCCTCAGTCGGGTCCTACAAATACTGCACGAAAGCTCTTTATTCTTTCTTCTATCAACTTGTATTTATTCAAAAACTGGGTTGACCTTTCGACTTGGTTGGGCTATATTATCCTATGGGCTGGAAGTATGTAGAGAACGTAAAAACAATTGGTAAAGGTAGACGAGGCTCCACTTCCAGTCTAATTTTCGATTTCTATGAAATTATATTTCTGTAAAAGTTTTAAGGAGAGCTGTTAAAAGGTGATCATATCATAACTCAAACATGCCATACACAGGGATATCTCTAAAATGAGATATTTGAAATACCAACGGAACTTCCTGTTAATCTCCGGATAGACATGTTCCTGTTAAACAATCACAACAACTAGAAAGGAGAAGAGAGAATAGAGATTATAATTTATAAAACAGGTAAATATTTAGTGAAAACAGTTATAATCCAATTGATGAAAGCAACATCAGAGAAATGAAGGTAAAGTTACACGGTGTTTATCCTAGGAATCGAAATCAGGAAATGGGTTCAAGAGCAGAAGCGAAAACAATAAGAGATTGGGAACTAGAATCGGAATCAACGGGTGAACATTAGGGTTAACTCGTTTCCTTTTCAGTCTCTTCCTAACATAGTCCCTTCTTTGTTCATCACCCCACTGAGCTTCCTCCAATCCTTTGGCAAGAATTAATGGTGGTGGCTGTTGGTAAGGGCACCTGGACCTCCAAGAAGTCTGAGGGAGCCCAAATCTGCACACCCTTTTGAGAAAGAGAGAAACGCCCCACCTCAGGTTCAGAGAAGGAAAAACGGTGGAATCTTTGGTGCACAGAATGGGTGGGTAATCCCAGTGGAGGTAACATGGGATTTGTGTGGCGATGAAGAATTGAGAGTAGAGAGATGGGGAGGTTGTGGGACTGGTTAAGATGTGTGTTAGGGCTTGCGTTCTCTGTTTCCAGGTTGTGTCTTCCATTCGGTGAACTTTTGTTTTGTTCCTCCAAGGTGGCTGGAAATTTTTGCAGTTATATAGATAGGTGTGTTGAGCATGGCCTTGATAAGCTGATGTAATTCTAATTCCTAAAAACTTGTCCGTCGGAGTCGTTTAATAAGTAATTTGAGTACCCGCAAAGATCACCGACATAGTGAACAACACAAATTACTTCGAAACTTACTAACATATCATAGCTTCCTTATCTTATCAATTAGATTAGATTGCTCTTAATATGAGGATAGGTGAAAAAGTAATAAAGCAAAGGATATACCTTCCATTATGGATGACAATTCAACTTTCAATTCAAATTTAGACTTAAAACTAACCTCTAATTTTTTATTCTTCTAGACTTCTCTCCTCCGTTCATTGTTCTCTCAATTTCTCTGCCAAACTTTTCATCTCTGTTCATTTTCTACATCATCTTTCAAAGATTCCTTTAGCTTCTGCTTTCATTATCTCTGTCCTCTCTTCTCCGTTTCAATGTTATTGTGGTGACCACTGCAACCCAATGCCTGCAATGAAGACTTGTATTGTTGTTGAGATAACTATGTTTTGACCTAGACCCAATCTTAATGCTCTTTGTCGAGATTCATGATTTCTGAGTTCTCTAGGATCATGGTTAATTTTATGGTTTCTGATTTGTAATTTCTCTATGTTCATGGTTTCTTATTTCTTTGAATTCAGGATTTTCACAGCTTAGGCCGACTATGACGGAGTGGCGAGCCCAGCAAATCAGGTTGAGAGTTCTGATGGGTCAGGTCGATTTTATGCAAAACAATTCGAACTACGAATGGACTTCAGGCAATAAAATATCAGACTTGGAGGCCCCTTGTAAAGGACTTTAGACTAAACCCATTGCATAGATTTATCTAAAACGGACTTATTTTAATTTACTTCTTAAAATCAACATCGTTTTGATCTTAAATTTACAAACTAAAATAAGATTATTTTAAAAAAGTTTTGAGATTCTAGCCTATCTCCAAGTCCAACCCGAACCAACGCAACATTTCATCAATAGTAGAATATTGCTTTTCGATAGAATCTTTCCGTGCGAATATCGTATGTAATCCCATTTGTGCGATACAGTTAAAATCCTCCACTAGGTTGGGGTTTCAAATGTTTGGGCAATATAGGAATGTTTGGCTCTGCTAGGGTCCCTTTAGATCAAAACGGGAAAAAAGGGAAAATAAAGATACCAGTACATCATGATTGATTTGGATCTCGAATAGTTAGAGTATTTCCACATCGAACTCGACTGCCATTATTTATCCATCCGACACAAAGACGAGGCTGCAATTTTACACGGCAAACTTGTTTCCCTAGATGCAGCATTGTATAACATTTAAGACAAAAAAGGAAATAGTGTATCACCTTCTTAAAGACAAAAAATGTTCTTTACTATCTCAATTGTGATGTGAGCAATGTCCAAGCACTCAGTACTGGAAAGATGATCAAAGCAGAAGCCTGACATTTAAAAATTTATAACAGAAAATGAGGTGGAAGATTAAATATCAGAGAAAGAGGTGGTAGAAACTAACAATAATAAAGCAACATACCACAAAAAACACAAATTCTTTATTGGCAAGACATGCAGTGACTCTGTGACTTTCCATTTCTTGTTTGACAATACCTTGCAACTGCATTGAAGATGAAAAGCCCTCAAATTGAACAACACTGTACAATGATCTATATGCACGCCTAAAATATGGGGCTTTATGAGAATAACCATCAATATGCATTGACCACATGCCTAGCACGTGCTTAAGAACTAGTCCAACTAAAATTGTACATAATAAGAAAACTAGTTAGCTACATGACCATCATTTTGGTGATTTATATAACCATCATGGCTAATATTATTTAAAATCTCCCAGCAGACATCACATAATTTAAAGTGTGCAGCGATAATTAAGACCATATTGACTATGATATCCACGAGAGCTATCAAAATAATGGCTCCGTATCTTTTTCCGTAAGAAAATGTTCACAAACCTTATGGTGGAACACTTTTACTGCTTGATAGAATCTGTTCACCTTATCTAGAAATTGGATTAGGTTGGACGATCCTTTCTCTGACAGAAGGGAATCCAACAGGTCAATCGCCTTCTGAATATGTTTTCCATAAAGATCAGTCATAACCTGCAAAATACACTGATGCATTGAATTCAGTCAGAACAATATGTATAAGTTTTAAACTTGCATTGCTATTTACCCCAGTGCATAGAGAAGAATCATGAAAAATTTTTACTATGCTAAAAAAATTTGATCAAAGTAGAGCAGAGTGTATCTCTGTGTCACCTTCAAAAATGTGCATTTTACGCGCTTGGCTTGCCTTAGGTCCTTCAATACTTGCAGCTATTGAAAGAGGCTTTCAATATTAGAAGCTCATTTGACCAGCAATAAGAAAAAGTCAACAACTGTTAGTTCTACCAACGGTAAGACATTTATGGCTTTGTGTAATAATAGTACTTTGAGTTGCAGAGCTTGCTCGAACTGTCGAATTTGGATCCACTGTTCTGTGACAATGTCAGCCATCTGGAAGCAGCAAAATAGAATTTCTCTGGGTAATGCATGTTCTTCAATGAAACTTTTGATACTAGCTTAAGCACATAGTACGTGAAGGATTTAAGGAAAGAAAAAATACAAGCCACTTTTTGCATGAAATATAATTAATTCTTTTAGATTGTAAAAGGGCCTACTGCACCATCATTTCTTAAGGTCCCATCTACTCTCTTTTCAGTTTCGTGGGATCTATGGAATTCGGAAAGCCAACTTGAAAAGAGGATATTGAAATGGCCATAAGACAATGCTCAGATATTTTTGAAACTTCTAAATGTGGGAAAGATAAGAATGAAGTAGCAATTGGCTTATAATACTAAATGCAAAGCTCATGAAAAACAGACCATCCACTTACCATAACAGAAATCTTCAAAGATCCTCCACCGAAAAGATTTAATATAACCAACTAGACAGGCCTCTGTCACTAGCTACAAACATTTATAAGAAAAGAAAAATGTTAAGTTATTAACCTGCTCAACCCGGGAAGTTTCCATCTCTAATTTCTCCTCAGCTTCCATTGCTTTAGATTCTAAAACATGCAGCTCAAAGTTGTTCTTTCTCAGAACAGCCCACAAATCTCGTACCTATACATTGTGAAGTTACTGCTCCAATCAGTCAAATCAAGCCACAAAGGAAGCAAAATATACCTCGTCGCTTACTTAACAATATCATACTCAGACGACAACAATAGAAAGAACATGAAATTGGCGCGTAAACACAGCAAAGCAAACCTCGTCCGCAAGTTCACAAATCTTTTCTCCAGAAGGCAACGGCTCGGCCTGTTAAAATGTTTGAAGTTAACACGCAAATACGTATGGAAGGATAACATTCACGTTACAGAAAATAGGTCAGACAGATAATAGAAATCTGAAATCTGATGGATAAAAAAGACAATTAAGTAAACTCAATGAAGCCGAAGAACCTTAAAGTTTGAGAAAGAAGACCGGAGGTCCTTTATTCTTGCGTCCGTCTCCTCAATCCGTTTCTCAAGCTCCGCGAGATGGTGATTTCTGGCAGTCAGATTCTCGGCGATCTCTTCGAGAACTGATTCTGCACATTACGATCCACTTGTGATTCTACTCCAAGTCTTTCTAAAGGTTACTGATGATAATCGAAGCATTAGTTGGTTAATTTAGAGGGAAACTAAAGATGTATACCTAATTGAGCGACTTTAAGCTTGGAATCCTGCACTTGTCTGATCAGTTGCAGGCGATCGGACCATTGATGGTGAGAATTAGATGCGAAGCTCAACGGGGACCATGAAATGGAAGGAATGAGAAGTAACAAGTAAACAAGCGACCCCATTTCTCTGATTCTGAAGCTGAGTCAGGAGGTCAATAGAATACGAACGGAGACGAGAGAGAGGTTTTTGTTTCTCTAGCGGAAGTTGAATAAGAATTGAATATCTGTTCATTTCATTTGTTACTTACTTGAGTTGAATCCCTTCCCTTGACTCCGACGAATTAAGCCAGTAATAGATTCTAATTGCATTCTATTTTTTTCCCAAGATATTTTTGAATTTAGGGAATGAAAATAAACTGTATCATTTATTTTCATCTACTGATAAACTGTTTATCATTCACTATGGAAAAGAAATCATAATGAGAACTGACGACTCATATAAGATCGATATCTCATTGCATTGCACTGGGCTATGATATTCCCCGTTATTAGTAGAAGTTAATAATAATATTGTGAAATGTGAATGTGTATGTGTATGTGTATCAGAAAGGGCATCTACAGGGCTTGATTCCCCAAGTCTTCTCTGCATATTCTTCCATTGTTCTATCACTGCTGAATCTCGCAGATCCAGCCGTACTGAGGATGCTCATCCGACACCATTTCTCTTCATCAACAAATGCTTTATCCGCTGCAGCCTGCGTTATTATTATCACACTGTCAAATATCTCTCTACTTGTCAACAACATCCCACAACCAACAACTGTAACAAGCACCTGTGCCTCTAGATAACTCTCAAAATCATAGCCCACGAGGTAGAAGTCATTCCCACCCTCCACTGAGTCACATAGTGACTTGAAATGCTCTTGGAAACCAAAATACCCATCTCGAACCATCCTGCAGTTTATAGCATAGTAGACAACACCAATCATCACATTTAAGAAATGTATCTTTTTTTTATCTTTGCAAAACTCTTGTACTTGGTGCACCATCACACAATTCAAATATAGAGCATTTCTGTAAGCAATACAGACTAACACGTCCTCATGGTTTCAATTTTTACCTTTCTCAAACAAAGATTGAAACTCGGACTTCAATTTGCTCATCAAAATAGTTAGCAGATCAAGAAAATGACCAAAACAATATATACTTTCTTGATATGAGAAAGAGGTCCATCATAATATATAATCATACTTCGAAGATAAAATGAAATTTAGTCAACAGATAAACTTTCACTTGAGCATTAGGTTATATTTTTTCCCCTGTTCACCTCCATACCTTACGACACGAGCAAATTGAAGAGGCACTTTAAGGTTTTGACCTTTCTCACGCAAAACTGGAACTTCATGTAGTTTTGCACCAAACAAGAACTAGAAATTGTAGAGTGTCAGAAAGCAATTCTGAAATATTGCTAGAAGATGCTCAATAAATCATGAAGGCAGTCAAAAGCTTGATCAGTATTGATATTCGGATTACAAAAATCATGACCATCTTCTAGAAGTCCACTAAAACTTACCAACATGAAGAAACCCCACAATAGTACACTTAACCAAGTAAAAATAGGGAATTTCCAGCAGCACAATTTTGTTAATTAATTCTCCAGTCATCCTATTTCTATAAACCATTTAGTGACTAGTCCATATGTGAGAACAGCACAGGAGATTGGCCATGAGTTTCACCTCAAACACTATCCCTGAAAACCACTTGACTTACCATGTTCTCTGCCCCTACTTCTTCCATTATTTCAACAGTTGAACCATCTGCTGTAGCTAGAAGTAAACATCCATTCATCAAAAATTTCATAATACCAGTTCCTGATGCCTCGTGGCCTGCTGTGCTGCACAAGAATCATAGGACATAACATTAAGCAAGCTAGTGTTTAAACATATATGAAAAGTCAAATTGGACTGAAAAATATGAATGCTGTGTTTTGTTCTAGAAACTATGAGACCATGACCCCCTCCCTTTTGACATATAATAGAATCACTAGCACTACATTTCATTGAAGAAGAAGGAAGTTGATTTCAACTGCTAACCCAAGGTATCGAGCCACCAAAAGGATAGTTTTCTATACGCTGACCAACATAATTGTAGATAATTACTTTGATAGTGGACAGAAACTTGCAGCAAATTTTTTCACAACTTCATAACCATAACATCATGTCTTAAGCTCCAGTAATGTATATGGTAAAAAATCCTCATGATTTCACAACCCACATTTTCTCAGTTCATTTAGCTTGAAGCATATCAGTTATTCACTGTTTTGTTGGAAGGAGACACATTCAAGTGAAGTTTTGTCCAACTGTGACATCCTGTGTAACACAATACAGACCTTATGTGTTGTGAAAGATCAGCACCTGGTATCACCAACTCAGCAACAGAAACATTATAATCAGGGATAAAGACCTGCAATGAAAGAACACAAGAATGAAGACAAAGGATGGAGAACATGGGAATTACCTATCGGATCTACATTTTCAATGCTCAAACTGATTATTGTTTGATTAGGCCTAGCAATACCAAGTGCAAACCCTATGCCAGCGATATAACTCCCAATAGTCACTGTTAGAAAAGCAAAATTGAACTCAGTGAATATGTGCACAGACAGTACTCTTACCAGCTTTAAAAGATCTCCAACATCAGGATCATTGTTAATTTTGCTGGCTACAGCATGGCAAAGTTTGATAACCTTTTTTGCAATTTCATAACCAGGAGCAGCTTTTCCTCCAATTATGCAGACACGAGGGACAACTTTTCTCCTATCATTCTTTTCCATGTTCTGCAACGTGAGAATAATAAGAGCAACATATATTTGTTTCAAGGAAACAGAAATATGTTACATAACTTGGAAAGCACGGTGCTCAGAATCAGAATGTTAACTGTCCAATGTAAACATAATTTGCGTTGGGTACCATTTTAGTAACAATAATTAATATAGCTCATATCATCCTGCTGAGAAGACCCAGCTAGAGGTAATAACAACAAAAGAAACCATGGAAGAATATTAAATAATTTCACTTAGACAAGTCTAGCTGAAAATATGGTAGATGGCTCTTCATCACACACAATAATCTCTTCTACTCTGTTATTTCCCATTCACCTTGATACAGTCGTATCGGTGGATGATCCCAAGTATATTGAGAAACTGTCTTTTGTACTCATGAATTCGCTTTATCTGAACATCAAACATTGCATTGACATTGACCTGTAAGTACAAATGTGTTGCTTACGTAAGATAATTCCAAGATATACACTGAAGAAGTAACAAGGGGACATGGACAAGAAAGTTGAGATTTTCTGATGATGTTTTCATGACAAACCTTAATCCCACTCATTGCTTCAATATATTCTGCAAGCCTCATTTTGTTAACCATCCTGACCTACAGGGTTAAAATGACAAGAACACCTAACTTTACCAGTTTAACCTTACAATTGTTTCCAAAGAAAAAGCATTATACTAACAAGACTTACCGTCTTCCATTCTCGGTATAGTTCAGCATCTGCTGCATGTTCTCGCAGGCCTGCTAATAAGTCCACCTCACGTATCCAAGCTTCCGTTCCGAGCCATTTTGAGATAAGAGAACACAAGTTGGGGTTGCTTACTACAATCCAACGACGCTGAGACAACAAAATAATTGATCAAAGAACTTAGAGTTGCTTTATGTGTGATAGCAAAAGTTTGCAGATGTTATTTAAAAAAAAAATTTGCATATGTTGAACCAAAAAAGACAATGATCAGAGTATATCGGGGACTGTTGACAATTTTATCTTCCACATTAAGAAAGCTCAGGGATGGAGTTAGAAATTAATATGACTGGAGGCAAATTTTATCAGGTTAGTGTTGCCTTAAATAGTGTTGAAAAATGTTGCAACCAATGAACTGCTCTCGATGGTAGAAACTTCAAAAGGCAAGAAGTACTTCTTTCCATTCTCAAGTTGAGAAGCAAACGAGAAATGAACCGATAAATCAACAAAAGCAAATGAGTAAAGTCAGCTGCAGTTAGTATAATTTGTTTTGTCAAGTCGTATCATACAGAAATCGTCCCATATCAGGTCCACTAACAGCAATGGCTAGGCCAAAGAATGGGAACAAGAAGTACTATCTCAATATAGGAGGCACAGAACCACAGGTCATATAACTAAAATCAAGTCGGAGCCACACAGGGCAAGTCGGGCAGTGCTGTCCCTGAGAAAACTTCCAGAACTGGCTGGTTTAAATTACAAATAAGATTGTCACAATTTCCATTTACTTGGGACTTCTTTATGAAATCAAACTTAGAGCAGCTGTTCTAAGCATATTTATATGGCATAGAATCAGAAATAACCAGTTCTGGTTCATTACTGGCCCTGATTCCGTAAACAAAGTTGACAAGCATACTGCAGCTTGATATGGTACACCATATCACCTGCAATAGAAATTGTGAGAAGAAAATATTTTGTAGCATAATTTATTTCAACCTGGGTCACTCCATTTGTCTTGTAGTGGAACTTGTGAGGCCATAGCTCATAGAAGTCCTGCAAAGAAATGCTAGAAAGTTTAAAATGTACTTGGAGAAGAGACAATTTTTGCCATAAATTATCACAAATACAAGTGAAAATGAAAGCTAAGAAGTACCTTGAATATTCTTGTTTTTAACAACTCCCAATGTACTCTGGAAACACCATTCACAGTATGTGCGCAAACAATTGACAGGTTTGCCATTCGAATGCTCTGTCATACAGCGGGTACAAAATTATATTTCATATAGTGCACAGAAAGGTTACAAAAATTAGTAACTGTTCAAACAACTCAAAGAGGAAATGTTTTCCTTTTGCAAATAAAATGCAAAAGATTGAATATATGCAGTTGCAAAAGTAATAGAATATCTATGGTGGGATGGGAGAGAGAATGAGAAAAGGGAGAGAGGAAATAGATAATCATTTTCAAACACAAATCCTATCCAGGTCATACAAAAGCATGACTCCTGTAGAAACTATTCATAATTTGGATATTGAAGGAATATTCATCTTTCTAACATCCCCATCATTTCAAATATAGAGCAGGCCATATGTTTGCAAGATTGAGGTTATATGTGAAGCCAAAAGTTTTTTCGTTTTTCCCTTAAATGAGAGATGCAGGGTAATGTTTAGCACATGTTAGGGTTACAAATTAATAATTGATACTCCCATAATCAATATGTAAATCCATTTGCTTGCAAGAAAGTATAAAGCCAAACCAAACTTGGAAAATATACAGTCCATAAAAGATTAATTTCATAAGTGCAATATTTAATGCAGAAATGAGAGCTAAAATAAAAGATCAAAAGCATTTAGAACAACCCTTGAGGCAAATAATGGGTTTATTGAGAGAAGTGGAAAATTTTTAAGCCATGAAAATTAAATGTACACATCATGACCCTGATAAACAAAGAAGAAGAAGAAAAGCCATTTGGATTCTGTTTGCCAACAAAGAAAGGTAGTTTTTCACACCTTAACAGCACCTTCCTCAACAACTGACATCCTAGAAAGTCGATCATAGTCTGTACCGATTTTCTTCTTCAAATCATCAATGAATTTGAAGTTTATGTCGTATATAATCTGAAAAACAATAATATGAAAGAACAAATTTTTTAGTTAAATTCCACGATGGATAATAGTTTCATGCATTAAAATCTTGCAAATTGTTAAAGGGAATTTCTAAACAGAAATTAATGGTAAACATCATAGCTGATTCACAAATCAGTCCTGCTGTCCTACAGTTAGACCTTGTCTGCCAAATGTGGCTCAAGGTAATTCAGAACATCTATTATCCAACCTTGTTTATGAATTCTCAATAGTTACTGCAGAATTGAACTGAACTAGAATAAGAATACTTTATTAAACATGTTATTATCTAATATACCTTCATAACCAGTTATATACCATGGACCAATACTAAACCACCAAAATGATGAAACTATATTATTCTAGAGAAATTGCATTGGAAAGCAATAATATAACACACTTGTAAATGGCGAGGAAGAAGACTGCCCAGTAGATCAACAGGGACTTTCTCCAGATTATCACGTGACACCGTGTGAGTTGTGAAAGAGAAAACCTTGCAAACAATGTCCCATGCTTTACTCCAAACCAAATTCTCTTCATCAACCAGCACTCTCATGAGCTCTGCAATTACTAGAGATGGCTGAGTATCATTTAGCTGCAAAGCAACCTACATGAATCAGGAAAACATGTACAAAGTTAGTGAAATACCCAGAACTCACTATCTACATTTGTTCTTCAAGGATGTCTTAGTTGTGAGTAAGAGCTTTCCATTTGCCTCAGAGCATATCATATGTAATAACTACATGTGCACAGGAATTGCACCAGATATTGTTATCAATATCAAAAATTATTTTGTTTTTTGGAATATACTCCATACTATGCAATCTTTAACACAAGCCTTAGTTTTGCCACTTTTTATGCCGAAAGCCAACATATAGTAATTGATTCTACATATTGACGCTCTCTCCCTCTATGTGTTTTTGTCTGGGTTTGTGTGCACAAACGCATTAAATGTTATTTCTGTATTAGTTGTTTTTAAGATTTATTTCCCTTTAATTGATTGTGTGAGTGATTGGTACACACTGATATACAAGGAATTTATTAAGATTGGATACCTTATCTGGGAAGTCATCAAAGTTATTGTGAGTGTCTTTATACCTCCTTATTATGTCTTGTAGTGATGATGAGACAAAAAAGTACTGTTGTTTCAAGCGTAGTTCCTTTCCCTGGGAAAGAGCACTTGAGAATTAGAAAATGAATTGCAACAAATGAATAGGCCATTAAGGAGGACTACCTAATCATCAATAATTAATGTAGATTCACGAACTATTCCTATTTAATTGACAAATAGACCATCTCTGAAGAAGGAACAGCCTTACCTGATACGAACGATCATCAGGGTATAGAACACTACTAATAGTTTCTGCCCTCTGTCTATCGACGACAGCATTGATATAGTCACCTGTGTTATAAGACTCCTAAAAGAGAGGATTTCCTTCAGGAAAGGCTTAAAAGTTTCAAGAAGGCATTGTATATCTATAATCTGGTCGTCCATTTACCTAAACCAAAAGTATCCAATTTATCTTAGTGAAGCCAAACACCTTCCATTACATTGTACAATATTTATTAAAAAAAAAGTTCAAAGTGGGATATCAGGTGTTTTAACGTAAAACAACAAGGCCATGAACAGGTGAGGTAACAAAAAGAGGGATGAGCCATGCAGCAAACCTATACATGAAGCTGATAAGGCTCCTTTAAGAACCAGATTATTGAATTTGTAAAAAGAGGCAATAGTTGTTACAAAATATCTCAAGAAATAATCAGACCCACCAAAGCCAGCTAAGTTCATTAACTGTGTTTTTATTGGTGAACACAGAAACTTATCATCTTTCAGAGAGCAGTTCTTCCACATAACTCCTTCGGTACAACAAAAGTGTAAATATGTTTTAACTAGCCATATAAATCTCAACACTCTTTCCTAAAATGAGTGGTATTCATCTTTAGTAGAAGTTACCATATTGTTTTGATCACTTGGTTTAGCAGCCCAGAGGCGAAGAGTAATTGTGTTCCTTGTTCCATAACCAGGGATGGGATTGTCGTAGGCTACTGCTTCCACCTAGGAGTTCAAATACAATTTATTTAGTAAAATTTCTGGATGCTCATCAAACTTGTACTTGATTTTTTTCATGTCTTGTAAAGATGCTAAAAAAGTAAAAGCAATTAAATCAATGACTAATGAATGACCAAGTGAAACATTAAAGAAAGGAATATACAACTTACTGTTTCTCCAGGAACCCAAACCTTTTGTTTTCCTCCATTGAAGTCTACCTCTTCAACAGTTCCATAGAACTAATCAATCCAAGATAAATAGTTTGAGACTGGATAAAAAGTTTAGGACAACATCACAGAACCAAATGTCAAATGAAGAACCAAAATTGCTCTAATAAAGGAACAAGTAATACTTCCAAACCTTCACAGGATAAGTTACATGGATTCGTTCTATCTCCCAAGGATTTCCAAAGTTCAACCAGTAATCAGGTTGTTCATGTTGATAACCATCCAATATGACCTGGCGGAACAGCCCATATTGGTAGCGTAGTCCATAGCTGCACATGTAAAAATGAGACTCTTGGAATGGAGAATAACCATTTAACAGATCTAAAAGCTTCTCGAATTTTCCAAATTCTTACCAAAACTTTGTCAACAAGGAAGTAATCTAACTTGTTTAGGCCCAAACAAAATTCTACATACCAATATGATGTGCAACATATAATGAATGGCACCTATTGGATGTTGTAATCATACATTTTGCCACATCAGACTGAGACAAATTTTTTGTGACCTTGTACTCATTTATTTGGTTTTAGTTTTAATAAAAAATTGCGAGAAAGGGTTAAAATTTTTGTGAACATCTATAAACTTCAATAACTTTTGCTATCTACTTTAAGGCCCATTCCCTTGAATTCTAAAGCATATTTCCATACACCCTCCAATTTATACATTAAAAAACAAAAATAATAAAACCTTTGGGGCTTTAAGGCATAAAATGTTTTCTACTTCAGGACTGGTATAAGAAGTTAACAATTAGGCTCAAAATGGTATTGCTATGACATATGGATTTCCATGGAGCATCTCCCAGTAAAATCAAATTTGTGGAGATAGACAATAGCCATTAGCAGCAAAATTCCCCAATGTTTATCTCCATTAATGTAGCGATACTATCTCCTACTAAATCTGCATTATTGTAATTGAAAATGCAAAGTGGAAGTTAAACGATAATAAAAGTAATGTAGCTCCGTTAACTGATTTCACAGAGAAGCAAGCTCGATGAAGTCATTGTTAAGCCTTTAAGTCAGTCCAGCTAGCCTGAAGATCAAGTACCCTTCGGTGCTACTGGCTCTTATTTATAACAAATAATGGAAAGTTTATAGACAAGTAAGCACTTGAAAGAGTATATTCTTCTCTACGCAAGAACATTAATAGAATTTTCTTATGGTTTATCAAAGATGAAAATAAACCTTGACACTTTGTATGATTTATAGAATAAATATATTTTAAACATCCGACATTTCTTCCATTGCATAACAATCTCATGACGGAAACACGATAGAAAAGTACCCCCATGCAGGATAATCCAATGTTGCTAGAGAATCCATTTGACACGCTGAAAGACGTGCAAGGCCACCATTTCCAAGAGCAGCATCTCCTTCCTAAAAACATCATAGAAGAAGAAAAAACACCCGAATATAGGATGCTGCATGAATCTCAAGCCATTTCTTAGTCTGTTTATGGTAGATGATTACTATAAACCACTACTCCTTGTAATCTAGACTTTTTGTATTACCCTTGACCTTTTGTATTCTAGCTGTAATTATCTCTAATCAATGAAATCTTTAATTTAAAAAAAAAAAAGCAAAATCCATCTTGTTGGAAAAGATTTTTTAGACAACAAGGAGCTTTCATAAGTGATAAGGTTATAGAGATGTTTACAACTTAAAAAAGAAATTGACAATTTCTAGTGATGCTGGAATTCCAACGTTTAAGGGAAGGGAATAACTAACGCAGAAACAGAATCATTTTCCATTCTCCATGTTCTTACTTACTAGTCATGTACAAGTTTTCCAGTAAATTAATATATCTTCAGATTTATACAGTCTAATTGTAATAAAATACTGCTGCAATCTGTTAAAACTCTGGGAAGAAGGATCCCAGAGATTATAATTCACAGTTTCTCCGTCAATTTTAACAAACCCAATTCACCTACTAACTATACCTTTCCAGAATAGGCCCCAAGAGAATCTAAGATATTCCATCAGTTGTTAAATGCTGACACCCAATAAATGAAAGGTAGTGTTTATAGATGTCCCAAACACAGATATTTACAAATAGATGCAATCAAATTTTCATCGCAGACAACTGCAATACATGCAATGCCTATATTAAATGCCTTTATAATCCCACTGGACAATGATTTAAAAGAAGACAAAAAGATTTACCATAAATCAAATCTAACCTGCTCTGCCACAACTTCAAACTCAAAACCAAGCTGTGATAAAGCTTCTGCATACTGATCCCGAACTCCAAGGTTGATGACACTATTTGACAAGGAACGACCTGGAATTCCAATCTGAACTAATTAAAGGTGATTCAACATAAGTGTCTTAAAAAGAAGGCCTAAATAGGTAGCAAAAAATTAAGGCCCTCCCTAACTGCTTCAATTACCAGGTTATAAACACATAGAAAAGCAAAAAAAATCATCAGCTATTAATTAATAATTCAGAAAGAATGGAACAAAACCAAACCTACCATCAACAAGCAAACTATACAGTAGCATCAGATAAGTCATAAGTTTGAAACTGAAGAAGCTGGAAAAGAGACTCAAACAAAACAGTACCCATAAGATACTCGAGCGAGAGGAAATATATGCGTTTGGGATCTTTCATCTTTAAGTAAATCTGAGTATCATGGCAACGCTCAATCAACCGGTCTCGTACGCTATGTGCCAGCGCCTACACATACAAATTTAACCAAAATGTCCCACTTCTGAAAAAGTAGAGCTATGTAGTCAATACAACATTAGAGCAAGCAAGCAGGCTGAGCTCCATGCGTGCATCAATGGCTCAAAAAGATCTTTTTTTTTAAAATAGTTGATCGATTTTCTCATAAACCAGTTATTCCCGCCAAAACTTGAAAAGAAAAAAGGTAATGTGTTTTTTATAAGTGTTGTATTAAGAGGAAACCTGGTAAGCTTCAAAGTCATCGAAACTAAAGCGTGATCTAGCAACAGTATACTCCACATGGTCCAAAATGTCCTTTTGCAAGCTAGCCGGGTCATTCTTCAAGAACCGATCCATTAACCCGAGCATTCTCTCTGTCTTAGCGCCGGAACCCAATCCCACCCTGCGCACCACCACTGCTCTCCCCGTGGGCCGCACCTTGACTTCCGGGGCTCCGGTCCCGTCCTCAATCGAATCCATCAAAGCCTTTCGGATCATATCCAGGCTCTTGCGGTCGGCGATCGTCTTGCCGTGAGAATCGGTGACGTAGAACGTTTTCGTGAAGAAATCGTCCTCGAATTCCACGGTGGCCTTCTCGACGCGGAGGTTGAGGACCTTGAAGACCCGAGTGATCACCTGGAGGAGTCCGATTCGGTTGCGGGCTCGGATAACGAAGGCAATGGCGGCGGAATCGGAGAGATTGTCGGCGTGGACGGTGACAGAGGAAGAAAATGGCGGCGGTTGAGCGGCGCAGGAGAGCCTAAGAGACTGAGGAAGGGAGGCATTGTAGAGGATGGAATTGGAAGAGGAGTTTCTAGGTCTAGGAGATGAAAATGAAAATGGAATTACAGCTGGTTGGATGTGGAGAGGCAATGCCATTGAAGAATTTTGTATTTGGAAAGAGAGAAGAGAATGGTGAGAGGGAGAGCTAGTAGTAGTAGTTTTATGACACTTGAGCAGCTCTTTGCTTGCTTGCACTTGTAGCAAATCAAAGTCAATCATAAGATACGGAGGTGTACAGTTGAGCGCGGCCATGTTCGCGGTCGTTGTAAGCCTAATAACTAATCACATGCAGCGTCATCGGCGTTTTCAGTTTCGCAACTCGAGAGAATCTCGGGACTTCTAAAAATACATGTAATTTTATTAAAAAACATTAATTTCTTTAATTTAATAATTATATTATATTACATTATTTAATATATATATATGAAAATTTTAAATTTATAGGTTTATGTTATAAATAAATAAAAATATTTACAAAATAAATTAGACAAAAATAAATATAATCACAATGTTTAAAGAATAAAAATAGTCACTAAACTTTTAGTATAAAAGTTAATTTTAAAATAAAATCACGAATACAAATTATATCAATTTTAGCATATAGTGATATCCATTCATATGTAATATTATTTAAATTTTTATTTATAAAATAATTTTAATTTTTAATACTTTGTAATTACAAAATTAAAAATATTCATATTTTAATTCAACAATTCTATTATTAAAATTAACATAATAATATTTAATTTTTAAACATAGTAACTAATTTAAAATATTTTTATATTTAAAATATATCTGTTTTAATTTACTCGTAAATTTTTTAAATGCAAATTTAAGTTAATTTTCTAATTTTAATAAATAAATAAGTATTGATTGTTACGGTACAAAATAAGTATTGATTGCCGATAAATTTTTGCAATGTTTTCTAACTTGGACCAGTACCATTGCATTGTAAATAATAATTTTATTTTAAAATTGTAAAAATATTATTGACTTATGTTATAAATAAATGATGACAAATAAATAAAAATTATAAAATATAAAATATAAAATATAAAATCACAATTTTTAAATAATAACAACATTCAATAAGCTTTTAAATACAAATTATATTTTAGTATCATATTGGTATTCATTTATATTTAATACTATTTAAATCATTATAATTTTTATAATCCTTTATTTTAATTAAATTTAAAAATATTTTAAATTTTAATTAAACAATTTTACTATTAAAATTAACTTAATAAATTTTAACTTTTAAACGTAATAAATATTTTATATTAAAAAGTCAAATATAAAAAAATATATCTTTAATTTACTCATAAATTTTTTAATCTACAAATATATGTTGATATCTTTTTAAATTTTAATAAGTACTGGTTGTTACGGTCGATATAAACTGAGATATTGTCTTACAAGTAACACCATACGAAATTCATACCATCGTAATGTAGATAAAATTTTAAAATTTAAAATTATATTTATTAAATTAAATAAAAATGTTATTATTTAAAAATAAAATTTAAATTTGAAAACGTATACCTACATTTTTAAAATAATCTAAAATAATTTAGAATTAAAGTTATGATAAAATCTTATTGCAGTAAATTAATTTTTGTAATTATATTATCTAAAAACGAAAATTTAAAATTTATTACATTTTATAACTGAAAGTAAGATTGAATAACTTAATATTCATATTTTTAAGAACAACATTTGATCTCTTAAGTTAATTAGGAATTTTAGAAGGCGAAGATTGTATATTAGTCATGTTTTAGACTTTAATTGACAAGGGCTGGCTTAAAGAGGCGGCCATAAGCCTCATACCGATACGGCACCGAATGGGTCAAAATTTATCTGGAAAGTTCCACAATCTTCTAGTTACTGACCATGTTCCAGACATATCTTCCATTTTCTGACCGCTTCTCTCTCTCTTTTTAACCCTTTCTTTGGTATCAGATCTACTAACTACTCAATAGTTGACACCACCACCAATCTATTGTTTTGTACAAGCTTGATATCAGAAGAGAAGGCAACTTTAGAAAGAAGAAGAAAGAATAATGGGTGTGGACTATTACAAAATATTGCAGGTTGACAAGAATGCTAAAGATGATGACTTGAAGAAAGCTTACAGAAAACTTGCCATGAAGTGGCACCCTGATAAGAACCCTAATAACAAGAAGGAAGCTGAGGCCAAGTTCAAGCAAATCTCAGAGGCATATGAGGTATGTTCATCTTATTATTGCTGTTTTTATATATCTGTTGCCTTTTCTTTTTTTCTGTGCTGTTTTCTGTCTTGTTTCTTCATTTTGCTGTTATTTGCTCGTGGGACGATAGATCGACTATACTTCTTATCTGTGCTCAAATTATAATTTAATCATCTGGGTCAGAGCTAATTTATAATCTTAGTTAGTGGTTCCTTCTCTGTTTATAACGGGTGCTTCTATTGTATTCCGTGTGTTTATATTGCGGTTTTTTGTACAATTAATAACCAATTTGAATAACGAATGTTTTTGTAGGTTCTAAGTGATCCTCAGAAGAGAGCCATTTATGATCAATATGGCGAGGAAGGGCTTAAAGGGTCAGTGCCACCACCGGATGCTGGTGGTCCTGGAGGAACAACTTTCTTTTCAACTGGGGACGGACCAACATCGTTTAGATTCAACCCTAGGAATGCTGATGACATTTTTGCCGAGTTTTTTGGCTTCTCGAGTCCGTTTGGAGGAATGGGAGGCGGTAGTGGCATGAGGGGTGTACCAAGATCCTTTGGTGGCATGTTTGGTGATGACATTTTCAGTTCATTTGGTGAGGGACGGCCTATGAGTTCAGCTCCTCGCAAGGCTGCTGCGATTGAAAATGTCTTGCCTTGTAGCCTTGAGGAGCTTTATAAGGGGACCACAAAAAAGATGAAAATTTCAAGGGAAATTGCTGATGCCAGTGGGTAAGTGCTAAATTTTCTAGTCGTTGATGTTATTACTTTCGTTTCAACATGGATCCATTGGACGTATTTTTGGCATTGTGACGGACTTTGGACTGCAAAAGATTTGCTTCGCAAAACTTCATGATCGTAATCTGATCGCTACTGATGGTTGAAACGTTGCAGTTACTTCAATGCAGTGTGACATGAGCATCACATGTTAAGTGTTAGGCGAACTTATAGGTGTGCCTAGCAATCTGTTTCTAAAAGAACGAGCTTCTGTGGAAACAGTGATGATAATTACATAACTGGAGTCATCTAGGGTGCAACATTTGTGGAATAGCTTTTGAACATTTCTTGGATGGGTTATGATCTGGATTCCTATTTCAAGAATTAGAAGAAATGCTAAGCATAAATGTGATAAAATTCATAATTGAGGATAATATAATTGATGGTTATCATTAAGCAGAATGAGGATTGATGATCATGGACTTGTAACTTTGAGAATCGTGAGAAACCTCAAGAAAATTGGAGAGATTGAATTTGTTCAATTTAAGCAACCTAGAGTCGTGCTCTCATCATCAGCGGTTATTTTGCTTTACTTTGTTCGCTAGGCTGTTTATGACGGTAGATAAAATTGGTCTTAGGTTTTAAATTTTGATCGACTAGCCATCCCAGATTTGTGCTCTCCTCAACGCATTTTGGCAGTATAGCTGTATGTCATCCTGTTCATTGGTTATCTTAGTTCATTCTGGGACTGTTTGTATGCTGATGTGATGCATAATCGCTTCTTTTAACCTCCTTTGCTGATATGTGTAGAGACGTATTAATTTCCGAGTCTCATTGGTCTCACTCTTTATACAATTATGTGTCTATGTGTGCCTAACTGCTAATATTTTATAATGACGTAGGAAAACCATGCCGGTGGAGGAGATATTAACTATTGATATCAAGCCCGGTTGGAAAAAGGGAACAAAAATCACCTTTCCAGAGAAAGGTAACGAGCAGCCAAATGTCATTCCTGCGGATCTCGTTTTCATAATTGACGAGAAGCCACACAGCACCTTCACAAGGGAAGGCAACGACTTGGTTGTCACGAGGAGGATATCTCTTACAGAAGCTCTAACAGGCCATACAGTTCATCTTACGACTCTTGATGGTAGGAGCTTGACTATCCCCATCAATAATGTGATCCATCCAGATTATGAAGAAGTAGTTCCAAGGGAAGGCATGCCAATACCAAAGGACCCCTCAAAGAAGGGTAACTTGAGAATCAAGTTCAACATTAAGTTCCCAACAAGGTTGACTGCAGAGCAGAAGTCAGGAATCAAGAAACTTTTGAATTCTTAGACGGCTTTATGCCAAACATTCCTAAATATTGTGCATATTGTTTTTTTAGTAAGTATCGTGTTTGCTTATTTTGTATGGCTTAATATTTGTTATCCAGATGAATAAGAATACAGATGTAGCAAGTATCCTGTAGCATGGTTTGTCTGTAGCTTTATCGGCAATTTCCGGCATTAAAGGTAAACACAAGGAAGAAAATTTCAACTAACAATAGTAGCTATGTTCGGAATGCTGTTTGTAGTTCCCAGACTTTACTGTTGTATCCAAAGGTAGGCTAGAGATGGGGTGATGGTGATGACCTCTTGTAACGGTCTCCGAGTCGCTTACACCAGTTTCTTTTAGAATGAAGTAGCTAATTCAGAAGTCATTTAATGAGTTGAAGGTTGAAGTTATCGTTGGTACGAGACCATGCGGTCCTCAATCCGAAGACAAGATTGCCCGAGAATTACTCTGTTGTTTTGTTTTAGCATACCAGTTTAAGAGAATAAATCGAACAAAAGATTTTATGTACTCCAAAATTAACAGGTGATCATCACTTTACTAGTTGCAGTGATGCCGACGTCCCAACTGACTTAATATGGTAAGCTGATTTATCCTTGAAATAGGGGTTACCGATGTGCCAGTACATCTCTATTTGCTTGCAGTGTTGTTGCTTTTTTCTTAGTTAACTCGGATAGTATTGAAATATTGGATATTGCATCGGTTTACCGAATTGGCTGAAAATGAGAATACAATCAGAATAATGGTGAATTTTGTGAATTTGAAAAAGCAGGGAATTAAATTGAAAAAAAACATCCAACTCTAATTTTTTAAGTTTTTCGCAAATGCTGTCTAGGTACACTTCTTTCTGCCTCTCATCTCAAGCTCGCAGACGAAGTTGCCGTCGTCAGTTCACCGCTCAACTTGCCTCGTAGTTGTCATTGTCAGCTCTCGTACTTGCCACATCATCACCCACCAAACTTCACTTTGTTCTGTTAAATCTCACTCGTATATTTATATAAAAGTTTACATAAATGTGTAGATGAGATTTAATAAAATATAATAAAAACACCATAACCGGAACAAAAGATCTGATCTTTCACTACCCCATTACACCACAACATTTTTTTCGAAGGAAAGCACTCAAAACTTAATCAAACAAGTCTATCCCATGGCTCTTCGGTACACAGCTCCTTGCTTGTCCCGGTGAATAAACTCCAAAACTGGCAATGGAGACTCCTGCAAAATATGGATGCCTGGGCTGGCTAGAACGAGGGCAACCAGGGTATCCACACACTGGTTCCCTTCACGATGTACATGCTGAAATTGCACCTTCCAATCTCTTTGAAGTAACCTACGGGTACCTATCAATAAAAATTATTTCGGTCAATCTCTGTAGTGGAAGAGAATAGCATATTCATGACTTCTAAAGAGTCCACTTCAATCATGACACGGCGATACCCCAGGGATCAAGCTAGGGTGAGACCTGAGTGGACCCCCCAGAGTTCTGCCGTAAGAGGCGAGCTTCTTCCCAGGTGATGTAAAAACCCCCCATATCACTGACCGTGCCAATCACGAATTAAACCGCCAGCGGAAGCTACAGTCGACGCTTGCTTAACCGTTCCGTCGGTGTTGAGCTTTACCCAGTCCTCCGGAGGTTTGGATCACCCCATTGGACTGCCCGCTGGTAATCCTTGAGTCGAGAAAACACAAACTTTCACTGCCCTCGCCCTAACTATCCATTCCACAAATTCTGTCACTGCTCTCGTACCTTCATCTGGCCAGACAAAATCGACTTCAAAAAGACTTTTATTTCGCCAAGTCCAAAGCATCCAGCAGGTAACGCCACAACATTATTTCTTGAGTACTTGTCGGCCTGAGTGGGCAATATGCCGTCTAAATACTAATATTCTAAAATACTTATGATGATATAATATTTATAAAGTCACGAACTTTTATTATTTTTATTATATAATATTTTGATATAATTATTTTTTATAATATAATTTAAATTATAATATTTTAAATATTTAACATTATCCTTAATTTATATTTATAAGATAAGTTTGATATAAAATTAAAAATTATATAACACAATATATTAAGAAGCTATTTTTTAACTTAAAAAAATTATCTAAATTAGTAATTGGTATTGATCGGGTATTCGTATTATATTGTATCAAAATTAAATCTAGTACAACTTATTGATGCACATTCATAGATTTATCTAATCACTTATTAATTTGTTATTGATCACATGTTGACTCTTGTGCACGAGGATCAAGCTTGACACCAAGTGAAGTTAAGAGATGTGCAGGTGACATATGTGTCCTAGAAGAGGGGGACTTGATCCTCTGTACCACCTACCATATGCCAACCATGTACCACTCCATCCTAGCCATCCATTTATGTGGACCTCACATAAATAGATGGCTAGGATGAAGTAGCACAGGGTTGGCACATGGTAGGTGGCACAGAGGATTTGGGTTGTAGAAGAGGACTTCTGACTTATTGAAACCACTCTTAATAAATATGGCAGTTTCTATTTCTTCATCATCACTAAAGGGAAGTGGAATGTTGGAAAAAAAGTTCCTATTAAGGGTAAATTATAAAAACTTAAAATTTACAATACTAATTTAAAATTTAAAAAGTAATAATAAAATTTTTTAATTTTTATAAAAATAAACTATCGTTATTTTCACAACTAATAGTGATGATGTGAATTGTCACGTCAACAACTCATTGTATACATAATTAATACATAGATTATTATTATTACATCATATTAAATATTAAAAATAAAAATAAAACTTTAAATTTGTCTTTAATATTATAGTTTCCGACATTCCTAAATTCTAGTTTCAAGAAAACATCTATGTTTCAAAGAAATAAGTCAGATTAGATGGTCAAACAGTTGCTTAAGCTAATGAAAAATGTCTTGCATTAATTAGTAACAATCACACAAAAGCATAAGAGAGTTCGGAACTATTAAGAATTAGCTAATTATCTAAATGAGAAGTGTTAAAAATAGAAGCAATTTAGTTAGGAAGAGCATTTAGAGAAGGAAATATTCCATAAGAAGACAATAGGGAAATTTCTAAATTCTTACCAAACCCAACTTAGAAAGTAATATTCTATTTTCATTAAAACACTAAAAGTCTCTTATTTTAAAAAGGAATATGAAAAAAACATCTAGAATTTATAATTTCTCTAATCCATCCTTGAATTAAAAAATTAATTCAATAATTGATACAAGCCTTTTTTAACAACAACGATAATAAGAAGTAGCTCATCGAAAAGAAGATAAAGAATAGTAGTTGTTATTCTACCATGATCAAAGTCAATTATAGACAAAGACTACTAAGGAAGTTGCCAGGCTTCGGCCTTGCTAAAGCTATGTTAAGATTTATATTAGATGGAATTCATATTGATAGAATTCTTGTATATCCCGAGTGTTTGAATTAAGGGTAGTTGAAATCATATCTTATGTATATTCATGTATATCATGTAAGTTAATGTGTCTATAAATACATTGTATGATGTATGATGAAAATCAATTCATAAAGCATCTTGTTTATGACATTTTGTTCTTACTTTCATGGTATAAGAGCATTTGGTTAATTTTTTGCTACTTGAACTTTTTCCATCTATTCCTTCATTTATCTATATTCACATCTACTCTTTGGTCATCTGTGCAGTCATTGATTATGTATTTCTCTATAAGTCTTTTGTTTATCTGTCCCTCACCATTTATGGGAGCATCTGTATTCTTTTTAACAAACTTTTTTTCTAAGGCTTTTATTTATCTTCCATTGACCATTTCTCAAGTGAATTTTTGCAACTAAACATCTATAAGAGCAACTGTCTTCTTCTTGGCCATTTGACTAGCTTTAGCATCACCAATCACCACGTGTCAAAAATTAGTAGTTGTGGTTTCTCACCACACACAGCAACTAGCACCCCCTATACTACACGCTTCAAGATTTTTATCATTTAAATTCTCAATTATATCTCTCATTGTTCAAAATGACAAATCCAAAGCCACCTATTACTTTCTGATTCTCTTTTGCTACCGTCATCTGTTATGTATTCGGGATAATATTTTTCTAGATATAAATGTTTCTCATCTATTTAATTTGGAGCATTATCTTTATATATTTTTGGTTCATCTAAATTAATCTAGTTGATTTCGTATTTGTTATATTATTATGGATAAAACCGATATTCCAAAGCCTATTATAACTGTTCTAACTAGCTTAAATTACAATCTTTGGATGCAAGGGATGAAAAATTTTTAATGGGTTCTTTGGCATATTGTCTTAGGAGACATCCTTGAGCCAATTAAAGAAATTGATGAATCTAATGCAAAATTTATGGATCGTCTTAAAGATTGGGACAATAAAAATTATCAGATCATCACATGGATTTGTATTAACTCTGTTCGATCCATTCATATTCAATTTGTTGATTATGAAACTGCAAAAAAAATTTAGAATTTCTTAGCCAATTAATATCAAACCACTGGACTTGTAGATTATTACCAGTTGTGGACTATTCTTCATAATTTAAAGTAAGAAGTTGGTTAGTTTGTGAATGATTTTCAAATATCTCAGGCTCAAATTAGCAAAGATCATCTTCATCTCATCCAAGTTCCTATGGTTTTTCAACCTGAGTATGAAGTTATTGAGCCTCTTTACTTCATCAAACATTATCTACACTAGATGCTGCAATTCATAAATTATTTTTGAAGAGACTCAGACTCAATCTAGAAATATCTTCATAGTTTGAAGTTGCTCTTGCTACCACTCGATCCTCACATCAGAAACCTAGCAATCACTTTTGAAAGAATTGTCATCAAACTAGTCATACTCTTGCAAATTGTCCTATTGTAAAATGTAGATATTGTCATGGATATGGTCATATCATTAAACATTTTCCAATGTGACCTTCATGATGGCTTCGTTAAATATAACGAAATCTCCAAAACTGGATCTTTTTTATGTCATTTTTTTTATTACTAAGGTTTGTACCACCAAGAACGATATTGAGGTATTACTCAAATAGTTTCTTTCCTTCAATTCCTCAAACTCTAGACCTTCATCTATCACCACCGTTGCCATTAAAGGTTTTACTAGCATCATTACGAGTGATCTTGAGGCACTACTCAAACAAGTTATCCCTTCCAATTCTTTTACTGTTATGTTTGCCACCACAAGTAATTCTCATTGGCTTTATGACTTTTCATGTTGTAATTATATGACTACTAATATTACACTCTTATCCTCTGTAAAACCTATTTCTTCCTTACCATCAATTTATATAGCAAATGATACCAAAATGAGCATTACCTATATTGGTCATGCATCTACCTCCAATCTTAATCTTCCCAACACCTACTATATTTCTAACTTAACCCTAAATCTTATTTCTATTGGTCAGTTATGTGAAGTAGGACTAAACGTCAACTTTTTTCCTTCTAGTTATTAGTTATATGATCCAAAAATATGTCAAATTCTTAGGACATATTGTAGGGTGGGCCAATTATTTGAGTTTAACTCTCTTCATCATCCTTTAAAATATGAGTCTGTAGCTACAACTACCACTTCCTCCATTCACCAATGGCATATGCGACTTAGTCATGCTTTAGGTAATAAATTTTAGTCTTTAATTTCTTATAGACTTTTGAGTTTTATAAAGTTTGAGTCATTTAAACATTTAGATTGTCAACTTGCAAAACAATCTGTTGTGTCCTTTAATAATAATGATTCTATTTCTGATAATCCATTTAACTTGATTCATTATGACATTTGGGGTCCTTCTCCTATTTGTTTAGTCAATGGATTTCATTACTATGTATTATTTATTATGATTGTTTTAGATTCACTTAGATCTATTTTCTAAAACATCGCTATGAGTTGTCACAAATTTATATCACATTTGTCACCATGATTAAATTCAATTTTCTTGCACTATTAAAATTATTCGTACAAACAATGTTATGGATTATCAAGATTCTTCTTCACTTCAGTTTCCTAATCAACAAGGCACTGTTGTTCAAGATTCATATTGTCACACTTCCCCATGGAATGGATGAACTAAACAAAAAACATCGCCATATTCTTGATTTTGTTCGAACTTTTCTTCTTTCTACCTCATATATAAAAAAATTTGGGGAGAAGAAACTCTTACTATTGTCTATACCATAAGTCAAATTCCCATCCTGTTTCTTCATAATTTATCCTCTATTAAAAGGTTGTTTAATAAGACACAACCCTTTGGTTTTGCTTGTTTTGTTCTTTTACAATCTTATGAACACACAAAATTGAAACCTTATGCTTGCCTATGTTGTTTCCTTATTTATGGGATAAAATACATAAGGTATCACTATTGGGATCCTATTTCAAATATATTACACGTTTTTTGTCAAGTTACCTTTTGGGAAAATATCATGTTCTCTTCTCTTTCCAAATTTCATCACTATGTCACTACTGAATCTTTGTTCTTTACTGATACATATGTTTAGTTTTTTCCAAATTCTAATACAGGTAACTCTAATGTACTCGATATTAGCCCTAACTGAAGTACTCCTACTAAATTTGCACCAATTGATGATCTTGTGCCTATACCTACACTTGATACCACTCTTGTCAATCCACTCGGGTAAGACAAATTCCTCATAATCTTATTAATTTTCACTGTTATTATACTATTGTCACTCTTTATGACCCTCAATCTTATCATGAGGTGAGTACTGGCCCTCTTTGTTAATAAGCTATGATTGAAGAACTCCATGCCTTAGAGAAAACTCATACATGAGATTTAGTTGGTCTTCCTCCCACTAAGATACCTATTGGCTACAAATGGGTTTACAAATTAAAACTTGTTTTGACGGCTCTATTGAATGTTACAAAACTTTTTTAATAACCAAAGAGTATACTTAAGAGTATGACATTGATTATGAAGAAATATTTGCTCCTATGGCTCGATTAACCTCTATTCATAGTCTATTAGTTATTATTAGAGTTGGAAAGTGGAACTTTTTCATAGAGATGTCAAAAATAAATTTCTTCATGGTAGTTTGTTGGAAGAGGTTTACATGCATCCTCCTCTAAGATATCATTTCTCTGTATAAAGTTTGTAGGCTTCGGTGAGCCTTTATGGATTCAAACAAGCTCTTAGGGCTTGGTTTGAAAAATTCAACTTCACCCTTATTCAATTTCGATTTATTTCTTGCCCACATGATTCTACACTATTCATTCAACTAACTGACTGGGGGATTGTTCTTCTATTAATTTATGTCAATGATATGATAATAACATGTGATGATGGCTTTGGTATTTCAAAATTAGAGCATTACCTTAGTCAACATTTTGAAATGAAGAGTCTAGGTTCTCTTAACTACTTTTTTGGGCTTTAAGTTTTTTACTTCTTAATGTTGTAATCTCTTTTGAGACAAATATACATCTTACTTTCTCATGCTGGCATCATTGACAATAAAAATGTGTCAACTCCTTTGGAAAATAATTGTAAGTTTACTCCTGTTGATGACCCTACTTTATATTGATAACTTATTGGTAGTCTTATCTATATCATTATTACTCAAACTGATATCTCATATGCTATTCATCTGGTTAGTCAGTTTATGTCGACCCCTCGCTCATCTTTTTTTAATCATTATTTAGATCCTTTGAAAGGAAGTCTTTTTTTTATATAGATTACACTTCTCCATTACCTCCTGTTTGGTATTATTTGGTTATTTTAATGCTGAATAGGTTGGTGATCCAATAGATCATCTTTCTACCACTGGTTATTATTTCTTTTTGGGTGATTCTTTGATCTCTTGGCATAGAACAAAGCAAATTGTCATTGCTCACTCTAGTATTGAATCTAAATATCGTGCTCTTGCTAATCCTACATCAAGATTACTATGGTTATGATAATTATTAACTGATATGGGTGCCACACATTTTTCTGCCGCTATGCTTCATTGTGATAATACAAGTGTTATTCAAATTTTTGATAATGAGGTTTTTTACGAATGGACCAAACACCTTGAAATTGGTTGTCACTTTATACGTCATTATATTACTCAAGGCACTATATACATCTTATTCCCATCTCCTTGACTAACCAAATAACTGACATATTTATCAAAGCACATCTTCCACCCCTTTTTCAAGATTTAGTTAACAAACTCAAGTTGGCATTTACCATCCGATCTTCAGTTTGAAAAGGGGAAATGTTAAGATTCAGATTAGATAGAATTTGTATATCCCATGTGTTTAAATTAAGGTTAGCTAAAATCATGTTTTATGTATACTTATGTATATCATGCATAATTGTATGATGAGAATCAATTCATAAAGCATTTTATTTCTAGCGTTGTGTTCTTACTTTCAAGCACATAACGTCAAGAGAGCTGCTGCTGCACCACTGCTAATTGGGATCCTTTTAACCCCGGGATCTAAGTCTCATCTAACAGCAGTTCGAGATCTGTTGCTTCTTTAAGTTTTTGAGCACCGCTAATAAATTTCAACGGGAAGAAGAGGAGATTGGTCTTCTTTGATCATTGCTAGCTACAGCAGAGAGGGGAAATACAAGACATTAAAATTTGATTGATATAAGACGATAAAAGATGGTAATTGTTGTACATGCGAGCAGTTGCACTTTTCTTAGCCAGATTTTCCCCAGAATGATAAAATAAATCCCACGAATGAGTGGACTACAGCATAACTATCCGTTTCATTTATTGATAATATCCAATTACAGAAGAAAATGCTAATATTAATGATCGGGGCAAAACTTCGCCCACCATGCTCCTGGCCCAACTGCTCAATGTAAACAATGTGATCCCGAAGCATACCCACCCAAGTATTTACCTCCTCTTTCTAGTCAATGTGTTGACCACAGAATGTAATAGACAGCACTATATTTGCCCCACAATCGCTAAGTGAAGTTGCCAGATAAAAAAACTTAAAAAGCGTAGCTCACACAAGGGTCACCACCAGAGGACTATCGATCAAGTATACATCAGTCACTATACTCATCCGAAACTTCCGAGTCTGTGACGTCGTTGTTTCTGATTTTGTTGGCCACGTCATCTGAGCCATCGCTCATTTCCATGTCTGGCTCTGAATCTTCATCCCTAATATCATCTTCTCTAAGATCCTCAATGCCATTTTCATCGGCTGAAGCAATGGCATCATCATCACTTACATCCATCAAATTTCCATTCCACCTACTGGAGGTACCTTCTAAATCCTGTTCCCAGTTTACCCGCTCATCATATTCCTCTGCCTCTACATTGTCATCAGATTCCGCTGCTTCAATACTGTTGCTATTATCAATACTTTCCATATCCATCCTGCCTTTTTCAAAACCCCATTCTTCCTCACCCAAGTTTCTCAATGATCCACTATACTTCTTGGAGCTAATTTTATCCTTCACAGAACTAACCAATGCCTCCTCGGCAATCATCTTCTCTCCTCTCCTTTTCCTAACCGTCCGACGACCTCGGCTGGATACTTGCATATTAGTTCTTCTTCCCTGTTGTCTTAATCCTTGATTTGAACTTTCAAGCTCACGAGCATTGTGCCTGGCAGTATCAGCTTTTAAGGCAGGAGACTTTTTTTGACCCCTTGTCCCAGCTGCTTGGTCACGGCTTGTCCTTCCACGACGATAGTTACTGCGTCTACCACGCAGATCGGTGAAGTTTTCTTCTTTAAATCGTTCTTCTTGCTTCAACACTTTCATTTCAACTTCTTTATTCCTGAGAGGAGAGTATCTAGAAGGAAACTTCTGCACAAGGAACTTAAGTTAGCCAATCACTTTAAAACTTTAAACCCCCCTTTAGCAAACAACATATCAAACAATACTCAAGCCAACCAAAAGTACAACCCACACTTTTCTCCTTTCAAGGTTTTAAGGTGTTTGTAGATGTAAAACACTATTGTCATCACCAGCAAAAAGGGTAAAGAAAAATATTACTAATAATGTGAAGTGTTTTCTAGACAACTAAAGAGCGCTTCTGGAATTTTATTTATCATCTACATATGCTTGAAACAAATAGTAAAACTAGACCATGAAAACTAACAGGAAGGAAACAGAAAATTAACAGAAGCAAAACGAATAGATTGCAGGACTTGAAAACATACTTTGACAGGCTTGTCATCAAAGGGGTCAGTTTTCTCATCTGGCATGTAAATAACAGAGTAATCTAGCTCAAAAAGCCTCAAAGCCACAGCAGCAGAAGTTTTTGGTATCCATGGAAGCACAGGAACTGATTCCAGAGCAGCCGAATCAAGCAGTGGATTCTTGGGCGAAGCAGAAGTGCTTAGCAGTTCCTTTGTCATCTCAAACTTTGATGACAGAAAATCGTGCCTTATGGAATTCTCCAATGCAGTTAAAATCTGAAATTACAGAGTTAAATGAGCAGTGTAGTTAACCGACAGAGTGCACAAAGAAAAGCAACTTCAGTACTCATAGGTCTACACCATGATAACCTTCCTGTCAATACATGATCAGTCAACAATCATTTAGATTGATGAAAGCATGAGAGGGATGAACAGTTAGATCAATATCTACATATTAATGTTATATGAGCAACCAAATTATCATATTGCTTGATGTTAAACTGGTAAATTATCAAACTATGGGCTATGATACAAACCTGTAGGATTTCCTCCGCTGAAGACGAGATACTCAACTTCATACTCCAGCTCCTTCGGTAATTGTCCACCCAAAATGGCTGGAGAGCTTCTGGAGGAACAGAAGCCTGCCAATTCAGAAGTTCATATAAATCATCACTGTGATCCCCAAATATAACATACCAGTGCCATGATGCAACAATTGAGAAAAAGGAAAAGGGATACAAAATAGAAGGTATTCCACCTCAACCATAGCCAATAGGGCCTTCAGCAAACTAATTCCCAGAGGTAGAGAAGATCTGAAGCTATTTACATCTGAAGTACCTAATCGCCTCTCTCCCCATGTAGTTTTATGTTCTAAAGACCCAAAGGTCTTGTCAGTAATCCTAGAATTCTGATGACAAGGGCAGTGGGGATACTCTGAAAAATAAGTGGTTAGACAAAATTCACAAGTTTCCAGCAGCAGAGGACACCTTTTGTTTTCACATTTCATGGCACATAATGTTGAAGGACTAAAGCATTCTTTCCACATCCAGTTCTGGAAATCATGATACCTTTTCAAAGCACCCTTCTTCTCCATCTCATTTTTTCCAAGCTCAATTCTGAACAAAGAAGAAGTATCCAGAGCATCTATGCTTGTATTACAGACAATACTGCTAGGACTGTCAATACCAGCTGAACTATTTGGACTAGAATCTGTTTCAGCAACTTCATTTTCAACGGTAGTTCCACTTCGACATGCAGTGTTTTCAGATCTTAAGTTCCTACAGACATTTTCTTTGAAGGAAGTTTCAATCTTTTGCAACATTATACGCAGATGGGATTCCCTAAGCCCACGAGCATCCAAAGATGACAAAAGGGTGTCAAAGGCCTGCATAGAATGGATCAAGTATTATGTTGATAAAGGACACACAGCACAATAATAAAGCAACAATCTTGTGACCCGATACTTATGTTACAAGCCAGAGAAAAAGAAAAAAAGGCAAAAAATATTTAGTGATCTCAATTAAGGAAATTGTTACCAATCATTACAACTAAACAACACAAATAAAAATATTAAACACAAATGTTACCTCTTCTGAGTCGATGATTCTCCACTTGCCATCATGCAGTTCAACAAAGATTCTACCAGCACAAGGATCATTTCGTGAAGCAGATGCAACAAACTGCCAGTACCTATTACGTCTCCGATCTCGGCCTAGAGGCAAAGATCTATATATATATGTTTCTTCTGCTATGTGGGTAATATAGGCTTTCAATTGTGAGCGTGACCTTTTTGAAGTATTTCCATATTGCTGAATTGATAAGTTATCCAGGTTACTGGAAGGATCTAGAACAATCAGAGACTTCTCATTTGGAGTACCATTTAGTAGATTTTGTGTATTCTCTGATGCAACCAGGGGCTTTTGGTCATCAGCAGTGCTCGGAGACGTCTCCTTGTTAATTCTATAGCCAACTGGCAATGGGCTTTGGCTGCCCTCAACAGCAGAATTAGTAACTTGAATGTCAATTTTGCCCACAGTAAAAGGTGGAAGATCGAATTTATTGATAATATCTTCTTTCAGGCGACTTCTATCCAACTGTGCCTCAGCCCACATTTGCTTTTTAATCGCATTTGCGGCTTCCATACGGTCCTGCAAAAGTTTCTATCAAGACAAAAGAAAATGGGGAAAAGAACTTAAAGATGATAAAATGAGAAAGCATGTTAACCTCGAGAACAGCACGTATAGAATTCCCTTCATTTGCAATACCGACCAAGACAACAAGGGCATTAAGACGCTCCTCAACACTGAGATGCGAATAATCCCCTTCTGTGAGTCCTTGAACCCATGATTCACCTGACTTGCTTTCATCAATCTCAATATCTTCTTGCTCAAAATTACTGGCCCTTCTATCTTCCCGAGCGCCACATTGTTCAACAATGCTTGGAGTCTTTGCATCCTTGGGAACATTCAAAGGGAAAGATAATAATTCTTTCTCAGATTCTGTTTGCACTGGTAATGAAACATCACCACAGTCGTTATCTTTTCCACTAGCTGAATATGTGTTAACTTCATTAGAAGGATCCGCGCTTCTGTTGGCATTTAACGGAGTAGCTAAATCATCTACTTCAGGATCCTCGTCAACGTCGACTTCAGAGTCTTCATCTCTCTCAACATCATCAGCGTCTTCTCCACCCAAAAACCCATTTTCAAACACACGAATTTTCTTCCTGGCTGCAGAAAGTACTGCCTCAGCATCTTCAGGATCCTTCCTGTAAGCAGCCCGAACACAATATGTTGAAGGAGCAATTCTTTCAAAAAGTTTTTGGTCCCTTGTCAATGCAACAGATATAGATGCCTCTGGAGTTTTGCTGGTTGTCAGGTCCCGAAGTCCAGATTTCTATATAGTGCAACAATGAAATCATGAAATGCAAATCAGTAAAGGGATGCCTTCTGAAGTCACAAACAAATAGAAAAAAGGAAAAGGGCACTAATATTTAGGAAAGAGAATGAATGTAACCTGTATCTTGTCTGCAAGCTCAAGCACTGTTAACCCCTTGCTTCCCTCAAGTGACAGAACATGAAAAGCAGCAAATTTAACAGTTCCAGGTGTCAATCGATGCCTAGATCTGCGAGGAAGTAATAAACCCTTCTCTCGCATTAATGCAAATGCACTTTCAGCTGCTGATCCATTGCGCAGAGTTGAAATTACATCTCCACAACTCTTACCCTGCAACAAGTAAAGAATTCAGAAAACTCATAACAAAGATAGATCATAGGAATCTGTGCTTACCGTATTTGTTCAAATCAATAGCAGACACTAAATAATGTCTCTTTTTTCATCACTGTTAATGATTATGATAACATTTAAACCATCCTAGAAGAACTCTCCAATCAAAACACACATATTTGACAAGTAGAAAACTATGGTATCTGAGCCTTAAATAGCTCGAACAGCATCTTCATCCTCTACCCTAATTGGACATGACAGCAGATCTTGATAAATATAATTTCCTACCAAAACTAGAGATCATTAGCAATCAGAGTACAGGTCAGCCATAAAACATTGAGGTTCAAATCGGTCAAAATTCTAACTGCTTTTGTGTCTATTAATTTGTTTCAAATGAATCCCAGTTAATAGGAAATGACATTACCCATCAATCTAAACCACAAACTTTATTTCTCTAAAAGTAAGTAAAACTACTAGGGCATTTATCTGACAAATCCCCGAGATTGTAGGCAGAAAGGAAATAATAGTAACTTGGAATGCTACATGAAAAACTCTACTCATATCGTCAAATTAGATCTAAGGTTCCAGCTAATTTAAGTTCCTGCATACCAAATTCCATGCTTTGTTATTCATAACCACAATAATATGCTTGTTACTCCTATGCTTTGACAGGGATAAATTAAATTAAAACCTCATCATTATCACCAAAGTATGTCCATGTTGAACTCCTTTTCTTCAAGAGCGGTCCAAATCCTGCAGACAATGCCAATTGTCGAAATATTTCAGGCCATGTAAGTGGATTCAAGTGCCGTTGCCAGTTGCGTATGTCAAAGCCCCACATATATGCCTGATTTATTATAGAAAATGTTAATTACATGAATCAATATGAACCTCTAAAAGATGGAATAATAAAAATACAGTATTACAGGGATTACCCCTTGGACAATCTGCGGATGTCCACCTTCAGGATTGGCTGCAGTATATTGATTTGTTCCTAAACCAGAAGATGGTGTTCTAGCTACATCTTCAATATCTTTTATTATTAATTTCAGCAAAGTAACATGTATCTCGCCCAATAACCTTGAATCCTAAAGCCAAAATATGAAAATCTCAACTGTCAGAAGCAATAATTTGAATCATAAAAAGAGAAAAGAAATAAAACAAAACTCACATAGTCATGAAAAGCTTGAACAAACTCATCGAGTGTAAAAGGCCATAAGCCAAGAATGTCCGCAAAAGTTATAAAAAATCTCCAAACCTGGAAAAGACAAATGAAGCTTTTCACACCCAAAATTATCCCATTAACTATTCGTGTCTTCAAACTAATACAATGAACAAAAATGACAAAGAAAAGTTTAAAATTTTCACATAATAGCACAACCAAATCCCAAGCATTGCACACGTTAGTATGAGTTTGATTCAGCAAACCTACCCCAACAATTGCACACGTTAGTATGGGTTTGATTCGGCAAACCCTTAAGAATATATGCACTAAAGCTTGTCCATCAGAGCACTTCTTCAATTATCTGAAGCACTCTCTAGTCAAGCAAACAAATAAGGGACAGAAAAGAAAGAAATAAAGATGATCTCAGTTCATACCATCAACAGGTTCCCAACATTTTCTTCTGAGTCCATCCATGGTTGAATAGCAAACGGCTTCCTCAGTTTCACAGAGTCAGGTGGGAATGAGCTCAAAGAATCTAAAAGCAGAAAGGATGTGTTAGCAGAGAAATATTGGTGAGGGTAGCACCCAAAGTCCAAACAAGAAAGATAGGAATCAACTTCCAAAGGAGTTGCATTTTCCAAATAAAGTTGCATATTATCACACTAGGTTATCATGCCTTTAAATGTAGGTATTAAGTTAAACAAAGGAACTCTGACTAAGTGATTAAACTTCCATTCTGATAATAGTCAAAAAGTTTGTCGTGATTCACTCTTTAAAAAACTGCGATGTATCCATATCTCCCACATGATAATCATAAAGAAATGTTCTCTGATAAGCTTATTTCCATGTAAAGACTTCTAAAACAGTAGTATTATAAGAGAAGATCCTTAACAGAAAGGGAAAAAATGTCAACAAAGACTGCTGGTACCTCTAAACTACAGAATATCTTTTGCAGTATTTGTTTTCCGATCATTTTGCGAATTTCTTCACTTTAGAATAAGGACTAGAACCATGCCACAATTACGTATTATACGACTGGCATGAAACGGAAGCACAAGGAAATGAAGTACTACGCCTTTGCCCAAGTACTAAGGATGTCTATGGACAACTAAACCAAGGTTATTGAAGCCAGGCCATTTGGCATAGAATTTGCAACCATAAAGTGTGTTTCAGGGGGGGAAAAAAACTAGTTAATGTTATCTAACTGTCATTAGAGTCCAGTACCTCTGAACAAGTCAAGGTTTTGCATGGTATCATAATCAAGATGAACTATGGAAGGCAATCCCTTGCTAGTAGCAGCTAATTCCATTAGCTCCAGTTGTTCATCCTCTATAAGGTCCAAAGATTCTTTTGCAATTTTGCGTGCAGTAGCCTTCTCAATAGCAGCTTTGCGCTTCTCTGCTTCTCTTTCCCTACGAAGCTCTTCCTTTTGCCTCCTCTTCTCAGCCTTTAGAACAAACAAAATTAGATAGAAGGTCAGCAAAACTTTCAATTTCAGGAGTAAAACTGGGTAATACAGCCATTAGGCAGTTTTTCCACTGACTCTTAGATACTCTTTCTGCAAAAACTTTTCCCTTCTCTCAAGTTCACGTCTCTGCTCACGCAGAAGTCTCTCTTCCTCCCGCTGTCTTTCACGCAACAACCTCTCTTCTTCCTTTCGCCTTTCGCGGTCCTGTTTCTCAATTTCTTTCCTCATTCTCTCTTCATTCTAAGGGACAAAGACCCAAAAGTTATGATCAATTGATGATCTATGCACTAGGTAGAATCTGATAGAAGTAAATAAGAATATACCTTCCGCCTCAGAATATCTTGTTTCTCAAGTTCTTTGCGGATTCGATTCTCATGAGCTTCAACTTCCCTAGCAATTCGAGCTTCATCACTCTAGAAGTGATAAATTATAAAAGTTAACGCTCGCAATCAAATTTTTTTTAAAAAAAAAAGGAAAAAGAACAAAGAAAAGAATAAGATCTATAATCAATTCTAAGTACATACTTTACGTTTTCTTTCCATCCGCAGATCAGAATCAATTTGCAAGGCTTGTCGATCAGGATAGACAACTAGGTTGTCTACTCCCACAACAGGATTAGTGATAGCATGGGCATCTAAGATACGGTTTGCATACAATTCACGCTGCAGGATACTGTCATCATCCCTATGAGGTGATAAAAGTACATGCTCATTCTGTTCTTGTTGAGGCAACAAACGAGCGCGAGATATTTGACCTTGCACACCATGTCCCCTGGATAAAGGTTCATCTCCATGTATAAATGGTGAAGGTCTAGCCCGTAAATTATCAACAGCCAAACCCGCATAAGGAGACTGAGAAAGTTGTCCATACACATCAGATTTAATATCGGATGGTTCCTGGAGAAGCTGGTATTCATGAAGAGCTCTTGCAGAGGCCTAACAAAGATTTTTTAAAAAAAAAGCAATGAGTTTATGGTTTCACTACAAAGAATAGCACTGGAGATGATATGATCTTCTTCTCTATTGGCAGTAAGTTGATGAGAAGTCTATTATAAACAGTTAAAAATAGAAATACACAAATTATTCTCTGCATGGAAAGGATAAAAACTAGAGAAAGCATCTATTTAGACTAATGATATTATTGAAAAGACACCTACAGTAAGTAGTTGGAAAAGGAACTTCTAATCATAAAAATTTTAGAGCTGGAAGGATAATTTTGGGTAAAGAGCAAAGAGAGTTGTAGGTAGACAGATTCCCACTGTCTTTGTAGATGTACCCTGCACAGGGCAGATTTGGCATCAAGCAATTCAATGGACAAGAACATTTGTGTTTTATTGCATATTCGGAATCTTTTTGTTCTTAGATCATTTCTTTGTTCCAGGCTCAACTTTACTAGAGCTCTTACCATACTAAAACTACCTTACATCAAAATGAAAAGTTCAATGACGAAAATAATCATAAGGGTTAAAATTATAGATATCAAAAAAGAACTCAAGGACTTATCAGCAAAATAAAGGAGATGAAGACTAATAATGGTACCAAAGAAATGGAACTAAAAACTAATTATGGTATCAGAGAAACGGACTAACTTCACTATTGTTATATAAGCTCAAGAAAGATCCTCCAAACTCCCAACCCTGGCTCCCAAAACTTTCAATTATTTCCAACTTCAATGAATAATCCAGATTCAGATTCTACTTTTGCCAATGATAGCTAATTCTTGGTCAAGCTATTGGACATAAAGGGATGATTCAACCATATAACATTACAGAAGTAAAAGCTTGACGCATCAGGAAAGAAACAAATAGAAAGCCAAAGATGGAAGTGGCAAATTAAATAAACTAACTTTGCTTGGTTTAGAATCATGCCGCTCATATGCTTTACCCTCGTAGGGATAGCCCGACCGCTTCTGCTGCTCTGCCATTGATCATGTAAATGAGATAACATAGTGTTAACAGATAAATCTTTATATAGAGCATAATGTAGAGAGCAAACTATACACTTCACATATAAGCATATTCCCCACTAGTGGTCCAACTTTTTTAGATTAAAAACAAGAAATTCAAAGACACGAGTATTAAGGAAGATCTTCTCTTGCTCTTGTTAATGAACACCATTTTAGATCTCTATGGGTTATTAGTCCCCACTGTTGTAAATCTGGTATCAAAACATTCTGTGACAAAACCATTATATTATTGACCAGTCAAAAGTGACCAACTATGCCGTAAAGTAAAGACAACCAGAGAGATCACCAATTCCTATCCAGTAGGTGTATGTGAAAAACATAGGAAGAACAAAACATGCATTATCAATACACCTGAGTTATCCATCTATGAACAACCGCCAGATGATGTTGAGTAAACAAAACTGCATATACCTAATGGTGCCCCAAAAGCGTCAGGTGGCAATGGATCAAACTCCATTCCAAGAATTGGCCCATCTTCCCTTAACGGCTCACCCAACTGTGCCTCAACACAGGCAATAGCTCTAAGCTCCATTGCTGACTGTGGTGATGACTCATAGTACCTCCTCATTATTGGCGCATCATCAACTATCATCTTCCTTGGCTCCATAAATGGACTAGAACCTGAACCCGAACCTGAGCCCGAGCCAGAACCCGAGCCAGAACCCGAGCCTGACCCATAATCACTGCCATTCTCAGGGAATGCAGCCCTATGCTCACCCACTGGAGACTCCATCAAAGGAGCAGCTTTTCGTGGTTTCTTCGCGGGAGTCTCCTTCTTGTCCTTCAACCTCCTATGACAAAACCACATCTGCAACTGCCTATCTGTGAGGCCCAACTTTTCAGATAATTCAGCCCTCATTGCCTCAGATGGGTATGTCTCCGCTGTCCAAACAATCAAGAAATAATCATATCAACAAACATAACAACAAACCAAAAGCTTATACACACACCACACGCATACCCACAATCGTATACCTAGATAAAGATAGACAATGACAATGCGTGAAAATTTGCCAAGGAGGAGAAATGAAAATCATACGAATTAATTAAGGAAGAGGAAAATTTTAAAAAGACAAATGAAAAATCCCCGAAACCAACATAAAAGAAATAGAAAAACAAAAGCAGATCGGACTAAGAATCAACAGAAACTAATAGAATTGGCATTCCCGCACATAACAAGGCATAGAAACAAGCAATAAAGATTGTAAGCGTACGGACTTTCATAAGCCTTCTGTAGGGTTTCGAGTTGGAAGGGAGTCTTCATCTGACGCTTAGGCTTACTAGTTCCTTCGTTGGAATTTCCGACGCCCTTGTTGGGTTTCTGGGGGGTTTCTCCTCCGGAATTGGACTCCATAGACTCCGATTCAGAACCGGAATGGAGCGGAATTAGGGTTTGTAAAATGGGGGGGCCGAGAGATAGAGAGAGAACGAGAAGAAGAGAATTGTTCTTAAATTGTTTTCTCTGTTTACCCGATTTCTATTGCTCTCCGGGTCTAAAGATATCTTGAAAGTCAAGAAGTTAATAACATTAACATTAATATATTTACGATTTGATTTGATTGAATTTTGTTTCTCGTCCTAAGAAACTAAATTCCTCGATCCAAAGCCAAAGGTCCATCCTTCTTCACTTTTGATTGGTGATTGGTGATTGGTGAATTGGTTGGTCTGTTCGTTTGCTGATGTTTTGTTTGAGTTGCTTGCGGTTGGGGAGGACTGGGGAGGAGCAGGAGCTGCTTGTTTTAGTTGTGGATTTTGAGCCTTATTATTGGAATTGAGATTTAAGTTTTGACCCGTTTGAGTGCGAGGAATTGGATTGGACGTGCCTTACTTGGGCTTTATACCACTTGCAAAACCCATCGTGCTTTCCTCATCTGATTTTATTGCTTTAATTTAATAAATATAATCTTATTTAATTTCATAATTTACCTAAGAAAAACAAATAATAATGTTTAAATATAAAATTTTATGATCTGAATACGAAAGAAAACTCAATTTTATGTACATTATAAATGGGAAAATAAAAGGTTAGAAATAAAGATAAATTTTATGATCACCGAGATTTTATCACTTTGCCAGTAAATATATACTACTCCAAAGAACATAACGTTTTCAACTTTAGTTTTTTAATCATAATTTTATTTGAATAAAATTCCAAGTAATTATAGTCAAACTAAAAAAAAATCAGTTTGGAGCTTTATTTTGTACGAGTAGCACAATTCACCAACTTATAACTTAAATGACATGTTATTTTAATCAATATTAGCTCAGGTTTAATGATTGTTTAGAAAATGGGTACTCTCATCTATTAATCACGTAAAGTCACATTTTCATAACCTTTTATAATTGAAGTACTTCCCATTTTATTGCAAAATCAAAGTTTAATAGCATGAACATGAGTATAAGTGATCTACCAAGTGCCTTATACTAATAACAAACATACCTCTACCTAGGTCCTTCCATATTAAGACTAGAAGATAGACAAAATTGTAATTGACATTATTAAGAAACAAAATGGTCAAAGAACCTAAAAATATATATACATCTAGGGGAAGCTTGCTTATTCCTGCCATGAGTTTCCTACCAGATTAGTTCATTAATCATTTTCTTCAAGATTTCCATTGTCACCTCCCACTCAGATCTGCAGCACAACTTTACAAGAAATTTTCTCTTATCTACCATTTTCATCTTTTATCTATAAATTTATTTCCATTATCAACCAAGTAAGAATACAAACATTGTACCAATCAACTATTTTCACTTGCCATTGGTTCTTTTGTTATCCCCCCTAGAGTTTCTTGCTTTCCCTAAGCTAAGCTTTCATTTTTATACATAATGAGTTTTTACAATTGTTAGTCTAATATTCCAATGTCTGCATTAGTTGTAATCATTTTTCTATTAAATTTTTTGAGATATACAGATACATTTATAGAAGTCATAAGAGGAAATGTTATGAGATAGATAATTTTATATGTTTTTATGGTATTTTGTAGATAATTTGTAATTGAAAATTTGATATTGAACTTGGGTTTCAACTTGAATACTATTTGTTTAGAGTGAAATTTGCAGTAGTTAGAAGGGAAGAATAGACTGAAAAGGAGAGAAGAAAGAAGTTGTAATGTTTAAATGCAATAGCAAAGTTCTAGTTTGTGTGCGTAATAGTTGATATCGCAGCGTAGCACCGTCTAATTGGTGTGGAGTATTTTTTAATATGTGAAATGGTTATTTATAGTGGTGATTTATGTTGTATAATCTAGTGCATGATGTAGTGACCACTACAAGAAAAATGTCATTTTGCGACAGAAATTATCGACGGAAAATATAACTATTCCGTCTGTAATATATATTACCGATGGAATTTATCGACAGACGAAAGCGTCGTAGATTTGGCTGTAGCTAATACTTACCGACTGTGAAAGTAGATTCTATCGGTAACTTTACCGACAATACATTTGTTACCGTCGGTAAATTTACTGTCGAAATATTATCTTGCCATCGGTAAATATACCGACGGTTTACTCTGTGCTTGACCGTCGGTACAATTTAGCGACAGTTGTGTTGTTCCGTCGGCATATTTACCGATGGTAACAAACTTATCGTCAGTATATTTGCTAAAAGCTTAACCGACGGAAATTCATTTCCGTCGGTAATTCCTTCTACCTTAGCGACGGAAGAACTCGTGGATTGTCAATAATTGGTCATGTATTTACCGACAGACATTTCTTTCCGTCAGTAAATGCGTTACTTAATTTTAAAAAAAAATATATATTGTCAATATATTTAAATTATGGTTAATGCGTAATTTTAATAATTATAAATTTATAGTATACATTTAATTTGCTAAAATAGAAATTTTGATTAATGATTAAAAGTTAAAATATCTTAATTGATAATAAAAACATTACATTGTAAATAATAAGTATTTGTAATACAAACTAAATGACTAAAAGTACATTATTGATCTGGAGATGGCGGATGCTCTGGTTGGCCCTTACGCTTCAACTCATCCACCTCTTGACGGAGCTAAGAGATGAACTGCATCGACTGTTGTTGCTGTGCCATTGACTATTGCAACTGTTCTATCGTCTGTTGCAACTGAGTCGACAATGTCTACACTGTGCTCTCAAGTGCTTCCACTTGACTGGTGGTGAACTGCCTAGCAAATGCTGCTGTACTGGACGTGGAGGATTGCGAATAACAAGTGTTCGCAAATGAACCTAAGCCGAATAATAATAATAATAATAATAATTATTATAATAAATATAATTGATACAAATAATAAAATGTAATAATAATAAAATTAATACTAAGTAGAACATTAATA
>JANQAP020000048.1:687957-699234 GCA_026874005.2 Erythroxylum coriaceum | reverse complement strand
GCTATGTATGAACTTCATTTTGATTTGGAAATGAATGAAGAATTGAAGAAGTTTCCAATATGTATGTGCTTAGTCATCTTGTAGTTATACATTTCTTATTTCAAGTCTTCCATAGGTGTAGAAATTGTGTTTTGCCTTCAAGGGGAAAACTGTACTGATCTAGGTTGATTTGGACAAGGTTGTCATCTGGAAGTTGTAGTTCGTTCTTTTAGCTTTCCAATGATATATAGTTTGTAAATTTTGGAGATCGAACTTGAAAGTTATGATTCTTACAAGTTAGTGATGCTATATATGATGTATGCAGGACATTTTACAGCTTTTCTATTTTGATCTAATAGAATGAGAGAATGTGGTGTCTTGAAATGGGAAGTAGTGTCATAAGTACTATGGTTTCTTGAATTGGGAAGTAGTGTGATAAGTTAGAGATGAAATGAAGTTGATAAATGGAGTTGAACATACGTAGAAATTTATGATGATTGCGTATAAGTTGAATGATTGTGTTTTTGGGATGATGATCATACATAGATTATGAATTGATTGTAAATGATGTTGAATTGAAATGGAAGTGAAAATGACGAGGAAAATGAGTTAGGAATGATAGATATGCATAAGATGGGTTATAGATAGCTTGTAGGAGTTGGAAATATGAAATTTAACCTGTAACTGTCCGTTAGACGGACTTGATGCCTATTAAGCGAACCTTCTCGGGTTTGAAAATGTCCCCAGACTAGTCCATGTCCGTTTGAAGGGACGTATGTCCATTAAGCGGACCTTCTCAAGACAGTTTTAAAAATGTGCAAATTTTGACTCTCTAAATAGCAAGAATCTCTTTTCAAGTCTTCACGGAAGTTGTAGAACACGAATTACTCTTCGAAACCATGCTTGAATGAGCATGATCCGACACCCATGGTGAAAGTTATGCTAATTGTCCCAAATTATGTACATATGCAAATTGTGGACCCACCAATGCTTTTCTCTGACATATTTAGGCTTGAATGGAGATTGAAATATACTTAGTTTGATATGAAAATAAGAGATAAATATGAGTGATTTGTTTAGGGTGACGGTTGAGGATATAAAGCTATGAATGGATTGTCATATATCAAGTATTCAAATTATAGAAATTTTGGGATGTTATGAAAAGGAAGGCGAGCCTAATTGGCTAATGAGGTTCCATCAAAAGGACCCTACAAGATAATGCACTCAAGTATGACTCTGAACATTAGGCTCCGGAAACGGGTCCAACCGGTGGAGACGTTGCGTTTTGAACCAATCCCTAATCTGCCATATTGTGTTTCAAATAAGACCTCTCTCACATTGCATTTTGAATAGAAATCCTCCAATCCCTAATATTCCATCTTCTTCATTTCCACACAATCCCTCATCTCACGCTTCTTCCCTCTTCTTCCCTTTGTGTTCTTCCTCATACGATTACAATGTAATTATTTGTTGTTGTTTTTGCACACACCAAGCAACTCAACTCACATGCTTATTGGGTGTTTATATCTAGAGGTCGACATTTGATCGTAGTAGGTCGATTATTGTTTACGTTTTATGTTTTGTGTGATCCCCTAAATCTGCTTATTTGTGTGCTTGTTATCTGCCTCAACTTATGCTTGTTTGTTTATGATTGTATATTGTGGTCCCTTATGCTTGTTGTAGTGTTGGATGTAAGTCCTAGTCCACTATGGTTGTTGTTGAAGTTGGTGTACCTGTGTAGGTTTCACTAAATGCTAACAATTGTGTGATAAAAATTAGGGAACCAAAAATGAAGTGTAAATAATAGTTTACTTTCGTTAAGACACTTCCTATTTTTTAAGAATTCCATGATTGCATGCACTACCATATCCTTAATGAATGGACAATTTTTGTTGAAAAACTTAATGTTGAATCCATTTAGACCAGGAGGTTATTCGAAATTTTAAAAGTGCTTTCAATCTCCTATATGATGAATGGTTTTGTTAGTAAATCACTCTCCTTAGGAAACATAAACTCCTTAATTTTGCAAGTTAGTAAGTTAGAACAACTTGAAGGTTTGTGTTTATAGTTAAATTTGTTTTGTGAAATTGAAGCCATTATCTCATTAATGCATTTGCATGTTTTGTGTTTTGTGTTTTTGTTTGTTGTTTTATTTGCTTGAGGACAAGCAAACGTTTAACTGTGGTAATGTTGATAGTTTTAGATTGCATCGTGTTTTTGTAGGTACTTTAGTTTGTATTTAGTTTTTACTTTGATTGTTTAGTGCGTGTTTAGGTTAGAATTGTGTTAGTTAGTAGATATTTGTGTTTTAAGTGTTTTATGGGTTAGAACATGCTTTTGAGCTTTAATTTTATATTTTTGAGGTGCCTTGATATGTTTGCTATTGTTTCAAGGCAAATAGTTAAAAACGAAGAAGATTTTGAGAAGACTCAGGAGCTAACCCAGGGCCATGATCGTGAGAGAAGGATGATAGAGGTGCCACGACCGTGGCATAATCTACCATGATTGTGACAGAAGGCTAAAATAATTGCCACGATCATGCCACTAAGGGTCATGATTGTGGCCTGCGTGCGGACGAACGTGAATGTATCCAGTTTTAAGTTTTTGATGGACTTTTCGAACCTTTTGGACCCGAAAAAGACCCTAGGGTGTCCCTAATTGGAAAAGTCTATAAAAGGCTTAAGGATGAAACCCTAACGAAAGCCTCAATTTTGCCACTTTTGGAAAGACCCAAGGAGAGAGCAAGAAGAGAGAGAAAGAGGAGAAAGGAGCAGATCTTTGCGGATGTTGCTCTCTCGAGGCATCCAAATCCCCATTCTATTGTGTATTTCTTTCATCTTATTGTTCTTTTCTTTGAATATGAAGATGAATATGAATATATGTTTGATTAAGATGTTTTAAATTTCCTTCAAGATTTGACCTTAATTTAATGTTAATTTAGTTATTATTGTGTTATTCTAATTGGGTGTTATAATTGATTGTGGTATTTGCATATTTCGGTAATTAATCGAGAGGGTGAACCGGATAAAAATGATTAGATTTGGTTAATGAGAGTTAGGCAATCTAATTAACCACACAATCAATCTAGTCGATTATTATATGAAGAGAGATCCTATATGAGACTCGATTGTTTATTAGAGGGCTTAAGATCTAATTAGAATTATAGAGCCTTTGTTAATTGAGAGATTGCAAATTCCATAATTTAATTAGGGTTAATCAATTAGGGTGTGTGATTACAACTCAAGAGAGAGTGATCCCCCTTTAATAGTCTAAATCAACAACCTGTTAACACATAAGCATTAATGATAGGAACTTGTAAACTTGCAAATCAGACAACATCTATATAGCTCTCACGCCCGACAACTATATGATTGGTTTCTACCAATCCTCACAATAGGCTCATTAATCAATGAATAAAAAATATCTTTTGCATATCTAATATTATTGTTAGTCATTCACTACTACCCAACTCCAAGTTCGAAGCCAGCAAATTTATAAATCAGGTCCACAAATCAATGTTCTCTACCTTGATAACTGCCTAAGCCAACAGATAAATACCTCCATCCCCATCCCTCCCAACTGCACTCAATAGTTGACCTTGGAATTCAATTTTCAAAAAATAGCCATCAATACCAAAGATGGGCCTTAAATGCCTCCATTCTCTTTTCATTGCATCAAAGCATATGTATAATCTTTTGAACTATAGAAAAGAGATAAAGATGCATGAATTAATGAATAAACTTCATAACAAATACATGTTTTAATTTTCACTGTCAATTACACGTAAAACTTAATTTTGCATACCTGTAACAAACTAGTTTCTTGATTTCTAGCCAGCTTTAACTAAATTATTGATCTAGGATTATTATTCCTTAACTCATAAGGATATCTTTATAGTTTCGTATTTAATTTTCATTGTCAATAACATGTAAAACTTAATTTTGCACACCTGTAACAAACTAGTTTCTTGATTTCTACCTAGTTTTAACTCAATTATTGATCTAGGATTACTATTCCTTAACTGATAAAGATATCCTTGTAGTTTCGTATACTCATTCATACAATCACTCTCCCTTTCTTATCTCATTCTCCTCTTAGAAGCTCTACACTTACTTGGGTTGATAGATCTATTGAGCATTTCTCGAAATTCTTCAACCATCTTCGCTGTCGAGATACTAGGCTTCTCAAGTATTCTGTCCCTAAAATGTCTCATTAGGAACTTACCGGAAACTAATTTTGGTTTGTTTGTCATAAAACATCTATATTCATCATTGTATGTCACCACTTTGAAGTACCCTTCATTCTTGTTATAAACGACACACAACTCCTATGAGCATCCCTCAACACATCTCACTCTCATCTTATGTCTTTCACTTTTCTTAAACTTGACATTGTAGCCTGTCCACACTGCATAATTCACAACAGACTCTCTAAATTATTTTACAAAGTCAAACTCCATCCCCAATCTCCAATTTAGTTCAGTATTGGATGGATTATGCCTCATAGAACTACTTGGTCTTTGCAACATCTCACTAAGATCTTCTTCGTTAGGATATTGATCTCTACTAATAAAACTACCAAAATCTATCGACTTAATTTCAGCTGGTTCGTGGTCATCAGGAATTTGAACATGTATAAAACCATTGTCATGCTTATCATCATCATCATCCACCTCTACTCAACTCCTAAACTAACACCTTCAGTGATAACACCTTTTCCATCCTCTCGTCTGGATATAAGCAGCGTGTCGAGTACAAATGATGAGGAGACTAACATATGAGTTACATACGCATTAATCCTTTCATGAATTTTTAGTAGAATGATAAGCCTTAAATAAATTTCATTTGAGTCAATCAACTTGAAAGAGTCACTAAACTCAAAATCGGGTTCTCTATAATAGGCCTTATCGATTTGAAGTATCCTAACTGCTTCCCCATCTCACATATTTTCCTATAGTTAATGAAATCTAGGTCTATTTTATCAAAAATACTTGATTCCCCATCAACATATTTCAACTATGGCCCTACAAAAAAATGTCCACCATAAAACAACCTTACGCTTCCATATTCAACCATCATATCCCTGTTCACAACAAATTTATAAAGGCAAGTGTATCACCCAAAAACATACATTAAAAATGATATTATCAATAATATAATGGATACTACATATATAATTATACAATTAGAGGATGACATAAGCAATTATCAAATCTACAAGTTGATAATGTATGCATTAATATGAAGAACTTCTTATATTAGTATGAAGAACTTCTCAAAGACTAAAAACAAATCTAATTCTTAATCCTAAGTTGATAATATTTGCATAAGCATAGTCTAGACATAATCAACCTAATGTAACTGCTAATTTGATAGGACTCGATACCCTCCCACTTTAATAATCAAATTCCACTATGAGAGGAGGCCACTTGATGAGTTAAATGAATATACCATACTAAAACAAAAGGAGATTGTGTTTAATGAACTTAAGAAAATGTATAATGGATTCAAAGGACTAGTAACAGTTTCATAAGTGACCATATATAACATGTATACTACATTGATTCTAACAAATATGATTATATAAGGGAGGATGCTAAGTTTGATGCCTTACCAACTCTTCTAAATCATGAAGATTATCTCTTAAAAAATAAAAGGGGCTAATGCCAAGAAGCTTTTATTGAAGGATTTCATCCTTCAAAATAAATACTATATAATAGGTGTTTCAGAGAACAGAATTAAAAGGAATAAATGCAACATATTACAGTTCTCATAGTCAAATTAGAGGCGTATCACCAATTATGACTCTTGTCCTAATTGAAGGATCGTTATGTTATATGATGAGTCAGTTTTGGAAGTTAAAAACATTATTACATCTGACCAGCTTATTCACTTCTATGCTTTGGATAAAACCACCTTGAAGATTCTATACATCACTTTCATATATGCTTATAACTACTATTTCTTAAGGACTTCTTTATGGAAGCTATTTGAAAAATTAATAGTCAATATTCATGAGCCCTAGATGATGACTAGCGACTTCAGTTCAGTCATATCTATTAATGAGATAGAGGTAGTAAGAGTTTCTGGTTAGCCCTATCTTGAACTGAGGCAATGCTTAATGGACATTCAAATGACTAATATTCCAAAAAGTAGGAATATATTATCTTGGACCAATAATCAAAGTGGTGATAATCTTATTAGGAAAAATCTTGATCAAAGTCTGGCTACTTTAAACTAATATCTAGTTTTCCTTAATTACTACTCAGTGCTTCAAGAAGGAGACAGAAACTCCACTTTTCCATAATATTGTGATTATTAAAAGAAGCAGGAATAGGAGTTTTTCCCTTAATAAGCACAACATGGTGATTAGCAAGCAGGAACTTTTATTAGAAGAAGTTGTTAACTACTTTTATGAGGTGATGAATGCTCTTTCTAACTTAGTATCTTCTACTCAAATCACCATTGAGATAATTAAGGAGTTTAAGTTTCCTAAGGAGAGTGATTTACTAACAAAACCATTGATCATACAGGAGATTGAAAACACTTTCAAAATTTTGAATAAGCTCCTGGTCCAAATGGATTCAACATTAAGTTTTTCAATAAAATTGGCCATTGATTAAGGATATGGTAGTGCATGCAATCATGGAATTCTTAAAAAATAGGAAGTGTCTTAATGAAAGTAAACTATTATTTACACTTCATTTTTGGTTCCTTAATTTTTATGACACCATTGTTAGCATTTAGTGAGACCTAAACTGGTACACCAACTTCAATAACAACCATAGGGGACCATGACTTACATCTAACACTACAACAAATATAAGGTACCATAACTATAATCGTAAACAAACAAGCATAAGTTGAGGCAGATAACAAGCACAGAAACAAGCAAATTTAGGGGATCACATAAAACATAAAACGCAAACAATAATAGATTTACTACGATGAAATGTCGGCCTCTAGATATAAACACCCAATGAGCATGTAAGTTGTGTTGCTTGGTGCGTGCAACAACGATAACAAATAATTACATTACAATCATCTGAGGAAGAACACAAAGGGAAGAAGAGGGAAGAAGCGAGAGATGAGGGATTGTGTGGAAAGGAAGAAGATGGCAAATTAGGGATTAGAGGATTTCCATTCAAAACGCTGTGTGAGAAAGGAGGTCTTGTTCGAAACACAGCATAACAGATTAGGGATTAGTTCGAAATGTAACATTACAGATTAGGGATTGGTTCAAAATGCAACGTCTCCTCCTCACGCAGAGACACTGCATTCCATGTGGATATAGGACCCACCTCTATGACCATATTAATGTCTGGTGGGGTCCCATACCTATAGAATTAAAAAAATCCATGTTAGATATTTTTGGGCCACGTCAGTAGATAATTGATGCTACCCTAACACCGTCAGTGGTCATGGTTCAATTTGAACTTTTTCCAAACGTTATGGTTTAGTTTGAACGTTTGATAAACATTAGGGTTCAATTTGAACATTGTGAAATGTTAGGGGCTATTTTGTACATCCGTGAAAACGTTAGGGGCCAATTAGCTCTTTTGACCAACATCTTAAATCTAAAAAGGTTTTATACTCAACTCTACAATAAAATTAGATTAGCCTTTGAAATCTAAAAATGATATAAGCATATTTAGAAACCTAATGTGAGAATTTTGGAAATTCAATAAGATTAAACCACCCAAATACAAAATAAATATGAGAGTTAGACATTAAAAGGCAAAATAAGGAATATACATGAGTGGTTTCTAGAAATTCAATAGAACTAAAAATCATAAAATTATGCACTAATTATTGGATCCAAGTTGAGTATTATTTCTGGGTTCTGGAAATCATTTAAAGCCACAATGAAGAGAATTCTAATAGCAGTTGAGATTGTCACTACATGTTGACTTCTCTTTGATGTTGAGACTGTCTGCTACGATCTTCTGAAGCCATTGTCAACCATTAATCGTGCAGAGGGACGTCTGTTGACTACTAATGAGAATAATAAATGGTATAGTTGACTACTATTACCAGATGATTGATCAGAGAAGGCGGCGAAAACACATTGTAGGTGCCTTGGATAGCTGCTGTATCCCTTTCTCCCTGCTCTGACTTGTCAAATTGGTTATGACTTAATTAATGGTAGAAATACTGAAATTGCATAATGGCTTACAATATGATGGTTGGCGACTGCTGCTCCATGGCTATTGAAGAAGAAGCAGGATCTCATTGGAGAAGATGCCTCTAGGTGGAGATGAAGTTCATGGCCTAGAGAAAATGAAAATGTTGCTGCTTGGGCTAGCATGTGAAAAATATTGGTGGCCTCTAGTAGTTGGTGTCGATAAAAGGTGGTGATTAGAGTTTGCTGGCTTCATTAGTACAGAGCATGTGGTAGCTGAGCTGTGGTTGGCAGCGGCAACACATAAAGAGGGTAGGAATTGTGTAGTGAAATTAAGGTTTGTTTCAGGAATAAACTGGTGTTTGGGCATAAGGTTAGGGTTGTTATCATTATATTAGAATAATGATTGTTTAAATATAAGGATATAATTATTCTAATATTAAAATAAGACCTGGATTAAAGTGATCTAAATATAAGTAAAGTTATTCTTGAATTGGAATATAATATTCTAAAAATTGGTTTTTGAAAAATGAATGAAAGATTTCATTAAATCCTTAGGAAAAGTTATACACCAATGCAATGTAAGACCATTTACAAAGAAGTTCTAGTTCAAAGTAAAAAAAACTTGAGAATAAAGTTACAAATTTTAAAGATTCTAAGCTTCATGCTTAGTGTGAGATTGCCTTATGCATTTCTTATTATCATGATCTCCCTAATCTAGTTTAAAGTGTTGCCAGCTAACTGATGTTTCCCAGTAGTTTCGATATGTGCTTAATTGATTATGCATTTATTCCATAACATTTAGTGTTTAATGATATGAATTGCTTAAGACATTCACTTTAATTCATATTTAGTTTTAGATACAATTCAGAAGTGAAAGAGCTAAAGTGAGTCAAAAGCACTATATTTGAACCATCTTCTTAAGATTCACACTTACTTATCTTCATGGAGCAAGAAGGAGAAGGATTAGAGCAAGAGGAGACAAGAAAATGCATAAAATGAAGGGTATATGTTGAAAACATCAAGAACGAAGAGTATTGGAAATGAATCACGACCATGGCATAAAAGTTATGGGTAAGAGCATATTAGACACGCTCATGGCTTATTTGTCATAGGTGTGACGCTTTATGCATGCCCATGACTGATTTTTCATGGTCGTGACACCACCATGCATGCCCATGACTCATATGCATGCCCGGGAAAAACATATGCACGCTCGTGAAATGTTGCCAACTCACCCAAAAACCTAGTTTTGAGTATAAATACATTGTTTTGATGGAAGAAATGTTATGAAAGGTTAGAAAAGTGATTTAGGGGTTTCTAGAGGTGACAAAGGGTCAGAACTCTCATCCTTTGGAGACTCATAGAGGGCTAGGATTTCCCAACCTGGTTTGAAGATGATATCGATGCCGAAGAACCTGGTTAAGCATTTCTTTCATTGTTTTGTTATTCTTTCTCTCTTTAGGGATTGATTATATTATCCTATGCTTATGAATTTGGGTTTTCAAGTATGAATGATCTTTATTCTCATTATCGTTAGATTGTTTATGTATTAATCCATTGTTAGATTCTTGAACACAATCTGTAATTGTTATGTTTGGATATTACTAGAATCTTCAATATAATTCATAATTGTTATGTTGAGATTCATTTGTAACAACTAATGATTTTGGATCATTAGGTAGTTGTTGTGTTTTCGACTAGTGTCGTATCATTAATGATAACATAACCTAGGTTAAATGACCCAAGAGTATGTGGTTATTGCCTTGATTAATCAGTTATTCTAATTCATAATGCGGATATCCAATTAAATTTAGATATCGTATCCTAGGTTTAATTAACGAGTGTCTCTTAATTAAACATAACCTAAAGGAAAATCGGGCTTAACAGAGCTTATTGTTAACCTACGATTAATAATTGCTAGGAGGGGGTAGGAGAACAACAATTCAATGAAATTTCTTTAATTATGTGTAGGTCGAGACTGAACAAATGACCAGTCCCTAATGAATTCATCACTTTTCATCATCTTTGAATGTTTTGTTTAATTTGCTTTTGTTAGTTTAGTTTCATTTTATTTTCTAATTTGAACCAAACCAAACCCCCTATAACCTAAACACTGGTTATTTTCTTAATAAAAGTTAACCGAACACTCCTCGTAGGATCAACCTAGACTCACCACTGCTATCGTTATAGGTCTAGCTATTTTGAGTAGCGTTACAATGCACTACGTCAATTTTGGTGTTGTTACTAGGGAGTATGGATTAGTTTTAGTTTTTGATTTTAATTGGTGTTTTGTATATATTTGTTTATAATTAGTTTCTTTTTAGTTATTTTTTAATCTTTTCACTTTTTGTTTCGTATTTGTGAAAAAAAATTATGGAAGCAAGTAACTTTTTCTATAACTCATATTCCCAATCTTATAACCAAGTTTGGGCTGATCATATGAACTTTAGTTATGGATGGGATAATCAACAGAATTACTTCCTTGATAGTTTGCAGGATACACTGCAATTCCCACATATACCAAAATCCTCTTCTTCCAGTTCAGATACATCTCTAGATGACTCCTTCAAAACTTTTACTGTTATCAATCTTCAATTTCAACAGGGTATGTGATAGGTGTGCATTAGGATATGTTTTTATAGGTAATTGACATGTGTTTTCTAGTATAATTGTTCTTTATTGTTCTAGTTTAGGATTCATTTTGTACGTTTTCATTAAGTTTGATTTCCAATGTGTTCTTGTGTGTTGGATTCTAATTGAGGGTAAGAATTGCTTATTTTTATGTAGGAAAGGAGAGGAAGCAAGTTAGAGGATGAACAAGAGAGCATAGAAGAGAAGACAAGAGGATCACAACTAGGACCAATTTCCACGTTCATGGGAATTAGACAAATTCCTGTGGACGTGGGAAATCAAGACAGAAGGTTTCTGCCTATAATTCCCACGCTTGTGGGAATCATGCAGATTCCCACGGGCGTGGGAATTGAAATCTGAGGCAATCTGCGAGGCTTTATTAAACCTAGTTTTTTATACTATATAAAGAGAATTAAGCCTCCATCTTCAAGGGAGACAACACCCACTAGTAGAAAGACCATCCTTAGGTGAAGAACACATGTTTGGAGCATCAAAGAAGGATTGAAAACAAGGATCATCATCAAGATTGGGCAAAATAGCACA
>JANQAP020000048.1:622051-634505 GCA_026874005.2 Erythroxylum coriaceum | reverse complement strand
TATTTACAATGTAATGTTTTTATTATCAATTAAGATATTTTAACTTTTAATCATTAATCAAAATTTCTATTTCAGCATATTAAATGTATACTATAAATTTATAATTATTAAAATTATGCATTAACCATAATTTAAATATAATAACAATATATATTATATATTTTTAAAAAATTAAGTAACGCATTTACCGACGAAAAGAAATGTTTGTTGGTAAATACATGACCCGTTACTAACGATCCACCAGTTTTCCGTCGGTAATGGTAGAAGGAATTACCAACGGAAACACATATCCATCGGTAAAGCTTTTAGCAAATATACTGACGGTAAATTTGTTACCATCGGTAAATATGCCGATGAAACAAAATAACCGTCGCTAAATGGTATTGATGGTCAGGCACAGAGTAAACCATCGGTATCTTTACCGACAGTAAGATAATACCGTCGATAAAGTTACCGACAGAATATGCTTTAACCGTCCGTAAGTATTAGCTATGGCCGATTCTACGATGCTTTCATCTGTCGAAGAATTCCGTCGATAATCTTTATTATTGACGGAATGATCTTATTTTTCGTCGGTAATTTCCATCGCAAAAACGCATTTTCTTTGTAGTGGTAAATGTGTGGATGAGATTTAATAGAATATGATAAGAACAGCATAGCCGGTAGAAGAGATCTGATCCTAAAAAATTTTGGAGAATGCCAAACATAGCAAAGGATTACTTTCCAATTTCCATCCTTTGAAAATGAAGGAATGATTTGTTTTTCTTTTTGTTCAACTGAAAAAATAAATGCGAAATTTCCTGAGAAAATAATGACATATTGGATGATCCCTCTCTCTAGATTCTCTCCAGATACTCAACACCACTAAGTCTATCAGTAAGTAGATGACCCATTATAGGGGTCAAGATACCTCTCCTACTCTGAATTCTGTACTTAGGCACATCACTGGATGTTAAAAACTTGCAAAAAAACCAAAAACTTAGTATGTGAAGAATATGTACGTGGATGAGGAGTTCTTGCCTTTAACAAAGGATAGTCATAAAGGGATAGATAACTCAAGAAAATAACAAATTTTGGAGCAGCAAAGTTAACTCTCAACCTAATAAGGTTAAACTTACCTATTTTGAGCAAGTAACACTTGAAGGTGTTGTCTCCCCATCAAAAGAACTCCTTCTAGTTGGAGAGTCTTCATGATCTTCTACCTTAATAGGCTTCTTCTATTTTAAAAGGCTAGTCATTCCAATGGTGCAAGCTTGGGCACTAGGAAAATGGAGTATAAAAGGGTTAGTCAAAATACTATTCACCGAGGATCATGCCTTTATTTTTAAGTTCAACTCCACATAATGTTTTTAAGAGATTCATGAGATGGGGCCATGGCATATGGCGGAAAGCTAATGTTCTTTCAAAAATAAAAACCTAGTAATGAGCTTGAAAGAGGGAACATTTTCATATTCCCTCTTTAGGTGAACTTTCACAATATTCCCCTAGAATATTGGATGGCTGAAGATCTAAGTTTTCTGGCTAGTTCATTGGGTAAGCCTCTCTACCTATATTCTTTGATCCAAAAAATAGACAAATTATGTTATGCACGCATCTATGTTGAGATCGATCTAAGTATGGACTTACTCGATTCAATCTCAGTTATGAAACTAAATGAGATTCAGGAGTTAGTTAAGTCTAGAATACTATTTTCCTATCCTTGGAATCCTAAAAACAAAAACTCTATCAAACCTTGGAAACTTATGGGAAAAATCTTCCAAACTAGCTCATATGCTGAACTCCATAAACTAGATGCAAAAATATATCCTCGCTCCAATGATGCATTAGCTATTATAAATGGCAGTGAAAAAGAAAGATCAAATCACTAACTAACTATGAAGACGAACACAGGAGACCAACAACCATCTAATAATGGCATAGAAAGCAAGGAGACAGCAGACACTTCCCTAGGGGCTACTTAAATCAATACTAATATTTTATCCACTATGGGAGGATATGTTAATCCGATGGGGGAGGATATGAAAGCCTAGATGTTGTTTTTACTTAGGAGACAATCTGAGAGGACATTGGACCCTCATCATGGAGAAAATTAGCTAGGAGAAAAGGGAAAATTAAAATTAAGGAACCTTCTGTTTGACTCCTAAGGTATCCCTATTATGAGCATTTTTGTCTGGAATGTGAGGGGGATGAATAACCCTCTCAAACACTATGCCATAAAGGATATTCTATCTAATAAGAAACCTTTGATTTTGTTTATATTAGAAACCAAAATAAAAAATGAATTTTTAAAGCCCAGTTTTAGCTTTTTGTCAGCTAACTGGGTACTACCAACTATGTTCACCACTACAGTGAAAGGATTATCATATCCTATGACTTAAATAGGGCCATAATCAACTTACCAAAAGCCTCAGATTAATTTATGCATCTAGATTGTCATTTGAATGGATTTATGCAACAAACTTTCAATTTATGATAAGGAAACATTGGGATGACCTAGCCCTTATAAAATAGGTATAAAAGGTTCTTGGATTCGAATGGGGGACCTTAACTATGTTTTATCTCCATCAGAAGATAAAGGGATTAGAATCAACAATAATGGATTGGGAAGAGAATTAAGTGAGGCTATACTCCAATTTGAAGTTATTGGATCTCAGATTCTTTAGTAACTTTTGCACATGGGATAATATATAAATGGGTTATGGTCAATCAGGATTGGTTGGACTACTTCACAACATCTTTCTACCACTTTGGTACAGCTATATGCTCAAACCATAGTGATGGAAATTTTCAATATAGTTCCGGGAAAAAGAGGTGGCTCTTCATTCAAAATTTTCAATTTTTTAACAGAAAGAAATGACATTTTAGAGATAGTTAAAAGAACTTAGAACCTGGAAGTCAAAGGATGTAAGTCTTTCTCACTAGTCATAAAACTAAGCTTGCCAAAGGAATGTCTCAAAAACCTTCATAGGGATAATACTTTTGCTCTCCCCAAGGAAACAAGGGAAAACCTTCACAAAGCTCAACTAGATTTGTACAACAACCTTGCTGACTCTACTCTCCTCAAAAAGGAAAATGATTCTCTCAGGGAATACAATTTAGCTTTGAGTTCTCACAATTCCCTATTTAAGCAAAATGCTAGAACCCTATGGCTTAAAGAAGGAGACATTAACACCAAGTTGTTTCACAGTGATATCCTAGCCAGAAGGAACATAAACAAAATGCCTATATTGTTGGATGATGTTGGAAGTCCTATTACAAACCTCGACAAGATTAGGGACTTAGTAATTAAACACTTCAAATTTATCATGAATGTTGACTTGAATGCAAATATAGCTGGAATTCAACTTGGAGAATTCATTAGTGGATCTATCTTTCAGGAGGAAAAAAATGGTTGATCAGTCCAATCTCTACAAAGGAGAAAAAAGAAACTCTTTTCAGCTTAAACCCTCATAAATCACCTGGACCAGATGGCTCTGGAGCTTTCTTTTTCCAACATACATGGAACATCACTTGTAAATCACTAATTAAGAATGCTATGGAGTTTTTTATTAGCTCCAAAATGCTTAGATAGATGAATAAAAGTCATTCTTGCCTCATCTCTAAAGTAAAGAACCTAGGATTTCTCAATGATTTGTGATAGCCAAAATCCTTGGTAACAAACTAAAGAAGACTTTAGAAAAAATCATAAGTCCTTATCAGGGGGATTTTATATAAGGGAGAACTATTAGTGACAATATATTACTAGTTCAGGAGCTCATGAAGGACTACAATAAAAGGGAATCCATCAAAATTTGTACTTTTAAGATTGATTTTTATATGATATTTGGTACAGTTATTTGGAACTTCATCCAAGACTGCGTAAGAGTCTTCAACTATCCTAATGTTTTTATTGGATGGATTTCTACTAAATGATCCCTTGTACAATATACATCTAGATGGGATTCCTACCAAACTCTTCAGAAGTTCTAGAGGAATCAGATAGGGGGACCAGCTATCCCCCTATCTATTTACTTTAGTAATTGAAGTTCTTTCAATACTGATCAATTACTATATAACTGAAGAATGTAAGTTTAAATACCATCATAACGCTTTAGTAATTGAAGAATGTAAGTTTAAATACCATCATAACACTAAAGCCCTAAAACTCACTGATCTACTTTTTGTAGAAGATGTTATTATATTTTATGGAGTTGACCCTTACTCCCTAAATATGCTCATTAAAGCTCTAAATTGCTTCACTAATCTAGCTAGATGAAAGATTAACAATAACAAAAGCTATCTATATGTTTCTAAGGATGTCTCTAACACCAACCTGTTAAGAAATATTGTTGGAGTGGCTATACAGTCCCCTCCCCCTTTCAAGTATCTAGGTGTTCCAATTACCACTAGAAAGCCTAATTTGCTAACTACTTTATTCTTATTAACAGACTTGAAGAGAAAATAAATGGTTGGCAAAATAGATTTTACTGTTAGAAGACTAAAGCTAGTCCCATCTGCAATTAATAACCTAAGTACACACTGGTCAACTCACATATACCTACCAAAGAGGCTAATCAAATATATAGAGAGGAGCATCAAAAATTTTCTATGGTCTGGCACAACCAATAACTCAATGAATGCTAAGGTCAAATGGGATTCTCTATGCTTACCAAAGAAAGAAGGAGGGCTTGGATTAATTTCTTTACTGGTGATATAGAATGTTCTAATAGCTAAAAGAATTTGGAAAATCCTAGCAGATAAGGAGTCATTATGGTGTAAGTGGATTAATGAATACTATCTGAAACACACTAATTTCTAACGTATGAGAAGCACTAAAGATTCCTCTTGAAGCATGATGCAAGTTTTGAGGCTCATAAAATTAATCTACCCTCTGATTTAGAAGAAAATTTAGAATAGAGAAGAAACTTGGTCATGGTTTGACAATTGGACCATTAGAAGCCCCTTATACACTAGAGAAAAATTTTTAAGCACTCAAATAAGACTCCATATTCATGTCAGAGTCAGCTCCATCATCCTTGGAATGAGTGGAATTGTAATTTCAAGGGAGCCTCCCTTCTACTTCCATTACTTCCTAATTATAATCCTAAAAGTCATAGGCAAGATGAATTCAAATACTTGAGAAATATAAATGGACAAATTTCTAATTCTCAACTCTTGAACTTCTAAGAAGACATGCTTCCTCTTTTAAATGGTACAAGCTGATTTGGGAAAACTTTATAATGCCAAAAGCATCCTTTACCTGCCGGCCTCTAGCTTTAAGAAGACTTAATGCTAAGGACAAGTACCATAGAAGCTCGAATTTATTATGTTTCCTTTGCCTAGAATGACCAGAAACTATGGATCATCTATTCTGTCTATTCCAGTATTCCAGAGTGATATAGAATAGAGTCAAGCATCTAACAGGATCTTATGGGAATACTAATAAAATAGAGGAACTCTTTGATTAGGTTTTGATTATTATGGACTAATAAAAAGGGATAGATGCCTTTAGAAAATGGTGTTTATTTACACTATATATACTATATGGAAAGATCACAACCACAAACTACATATTGACACTCAAGAAATAGATATAGTCATCCTAGATAATTAGGTAGCTAATAAACTAGTAAACTGGGTGAGATAGATTATCTAAGCCCAAGGCATGGACTTGATGATATCCATGCACTGAAGGATTAGGTGGAATCTATTATCCTATCGTAGGTTCTAAAAGCTTAACTAATAAGCAACAAACCATTTTCCACAATATGCAAAGGCAAAGAATCAATCAAATAAATGGAAAAACTTACGAAGAATGGAGTACATGTTTGATCCAAGTAACAAAAGCGAAGTTGAGCATGGAGGTATCTAAACTAATCATCAATTAAGACTAATTGCCACCCTAGAGAAAACCATCCATCATAGAATTGTCCAAGAGCCAAAGGTTAGAGTGTGATTATATCGCACCCTATTACGTCCCTGGCAAGTTAGAGAGCAAATGGAGTCTTCAAGAGTCTTTCTAACGACCTAGGTTGTGCCATTTTGTGCTTACTATATAAGTTAAAAACAGGTGGATATGTCATTTTGGCTATCCAAAATTTTATATGTACAGATATTGATTATCTAATAAAATTATTTATGTTCCAAAAAAATGACACTAAATTATATGGTACATGGAAGTAATATTTTAAATCATTTAATAACATATTTGCACACTCCACCACCTACTTCATTGACTATGTTGAGTCTTAATACTTCTGTTGATGCATGTCTAACTTAATTGAGTAAGAGCCACTAAATAAAAAAATTATTCATAAAGACAAGAAGAAAATTTAAAACAATCTTTTGGGCTTCTTTTAAATTAAATAGAGTTGGTAGAAACTTAAAAAATAACAAAAATATGAAAATAAAACTATAATTTTGATGCGTTATTTTTTTGGTTAAGTTTTGCAAAGTGAATAATGTGAACTATTTAAGTTTTTTTTTAAATTTTGTACCAATTTAAACAGATCTTTTTATTTTTTATTCTCCATTTATATCATTTTTTAATAACATGTGCAAAATATTTTGTATAATTCTATCTATATTTTATTGACAGGCATATTGATATATAAAACTATTGTAACATTGTCATAAGAAATACAAGAAAAGAATTTAAATTTTATGCATTTTATCATGTTATTAAAGCTTATATATGAACTAACAAATCTCAATTCTTTTACGTTATCATATATTTATTAGAAATATCAGACATATATCACAATATTCAATGCTCCCAGTTATCAATGCAAACATCACAAACAAAGAGCCATTATTATACTCAAATGACATATCATAATTTCTATTCTTCGCCACAAGTGCTCCTATGAGTTACTTTTCCTCACCAAATCAAATTACTCCCATCTTTGTGCTTTTGGATATGCTTGTTTTCCACTTTCATGTTCCTCTCATTCTGATAAACTTACACCAAAATCTACATCACTTGTCTTTTTTGGATATTCCTCTTAATACTTAGTTATCTTTATTTTGATCATCAAACTTCAAGAATCTAAGTTTTAAGAATGTTCTTTGTCTAGGTTCCTTCTCCTTTCCTATGACTAGTCGTTTCAACTTAGTCCTTCCTTCACTAGAGGTTTGGCTTTCTCCTTGGTTATGTTTCCACTCATCTGTCTTCTTCTCCTTTATTGTGTTTCCCATTCATCTGTCTTTTTCTTCCCCTGTTCTACCTTAATCAGTTCCATTTACCTTTCCTTAGTGTGTCTTTTTGCTCCCTCCGGATTTGTTAAAGTTTTTAGTCTTCTCCCTAAGTGTAAGTTTATTTATCACTTTAGTTACCTTTTGGCTATTTGAACTTGCTTCTTTTCTAATGGCTTAGTGGTGTTGCAAGCCTTCTGCTTTTAAATCTTGCAAGGGTTATTTTATCCTTTCTCTCTTCATTTACTTCCCACCTAGGTCTCCTTACTATTTTTAGCCAACTGTTTTTTAACATTTTCTTACTGGAAAGCTACTTCTTTCCATCTTTAGTGTCACTTCCTACTCTTTAGTTCTGACAACTCCCTAAGCAACTGTTGGAAAATGTGATTACCCTCTATCTCTCATGCTTCCTCTTTAACTCAAAAGGTGAACTCCAATGGAAATGCACCTCCTTCCAATTTGGATAATTGTAAAGGCTGGAACATGTTGTTCGTAATCCACATGATCTCTCGTTGCACTATTATCCCTTAATATAGAAGAAGGATGGACAATAGTAGCTTCAAAGTTTAAAATATTGAAAGCAGGAGCTAACACTTGATAATCATCCTTAGTTAGTTTTTTTCCAAGGAAGTCGATTCCATTTCCCAACTATGTCAAGGTGGGCGCAAAAAGTATAATGTAACAAAGGGCTGGTTAAGGTGTTATTTTTAGAGGAGAACTTGGTACACTTCTGCTTTACCTCCAAAGTTAAAGTTGAGAAGATAGTGAAAAAAGGTCCTTGGCATATTGGGCATCCTATGATCACTCACTCATGTTATAACACCTGTATTCCTCGTTCCTTATCTAATTTTATCACTTATTATACTATTACCTATAATCCTTATATTTTTTATTCCACTTCCTTAACTCAAGCCAACAAAATTTTCCGCTAACACTAAATCATGCTTGATGAGTTTAATGCTTTTCATCGTGACCTAACCTAGATTCTTATTTCACCACCATCCAATGCTAATATTTTAGCTTGTAAATAGGTTTTTCATACAAAATAGAATCCTAATGGTAGCATTGACCACTCCAAAGTTTGCCTAATTATTAAAGGGTATCGTGAAGTCCTGTGTATTGATTATACCGACACCTTCAATCTTATTGTCAAACCCACCACAATTCACCTTATACTTACTCTTACTCTTTTTAATTATTGGTATGTTCATCAAAAGTTTGTGAAGACATTGCTCGATATACTGGTCAATCAATGTTACATTGGTTAATCATTATATATGAAAACATACTTCTAAAATCGATTTTGATGACTTTATTCATCATCTTTTACAAAAAAAAAAATAAACCTAGAAACTAACATAAAAGCAATAACGACGGTCGAAAAGAAATGTTGGAGGGGAAAGAGAGGTCATTTTAGCGGAATACACTAACATCCACAGGATTCAAGTAACGTTTAGGCATATTTCAAGTACATAAAAGAGAATTAAGTTTTAATTAAATGTTTTTAGTTTTTATGGACAGATTGGTAAAGAAGATTAATTCTAAAAATTTGGTGATATTAGGATTTCGTTATTTGTTAATTATAAGGGATGAGTTTTTTTTTAAAAATAAAAAAGAATTGTGATTATAGTAGAAACTAAAACATCGTTCCAACGAGTTCAAGGCTTAAAGCCTACAATCATATTGCAATATGACCCAAGAACAAAACTCCCTAAGGAAGATAGTATGACTATCCGCATAAGAGATAACAACATGAAACATTTATAGGCACTACTGAAGTTTGATCTTATAGGAAAGCTCATTCATCATTTCTGGTATTTGAAATTTTGCTTTCTCTTCCTAGCAGATTTCTTTTTAGAAGATTTGGATTGCACATAAAAATCGCCAAGTATGTCGAGGACATGGACAGTAGCTATATCACTATCCTCGGTTTGCTCGATATCCCTTGTCCCCTGATTCTCAGTTTGCCCAACAATTACACCTGAAGTTAGCATATTGGCCCAATCTATCTGACAATGCTCCAAATATTGGGAGGTAAAATCATTCGCACTACTGTGTAGATTCTTCACATCATCTGCACTGGAATTGTCAATAGTTGTCTTTCCCTGAGAAATATGTGTGACAACTTGCTTAGTCCTCAAACCAACTAGTTGATTACTATTGTCTTCCTCACCATTAACTACACCCACAGTACCATTAAGCACACCCGCAACATCACTAGTAGTTCCATCCTCTGCAAGAAGGCTATATATAACAACCTCAGATGTTCCAACCTGTAACAACTCCGTTACTGTCTCCACATTTGTATCAAGCATGCTTGTTTTTGCCAAAGGATCATATTTTATTTTTGTTGCCATGGCCTTTGCAATTTCCAATTTGTCATTACTTTTGGTTAGCCTATCGGCAACCACAACGCAGACTATAGGTGTCTCTGCACCAACATCAGTAAGTTGAGCAGTAGTCACAATGGTACTTTGTTTTAGAAGATTCTGTGTTGGTATCTTTCTAATAGTCTCTAATTGAAAGGTCCTCCCAGTTAGTTGCCACTGCTTGTTGGCGTTTGGTTTCCAAGGGTAAGATAATTGTATAGTCTTCATAACCATTACACCCTTATCTCCCACACTCATCACCGAAAGATTATCCGAAAGAATCGCCGACTTAGGTATCTCAATACACATTTTTGCATAGCCCACCCTCTCCATATGTAGTGTTTGAGAATCTAAGTTTAGAGGTTTACCTAATGAGCTCGCCACATAACTCAACCCTTGGAGCGTCTATAGTTCCATAGGCAAGTTATGAAAGTGGACCCACAGTGGAAATTTGTCTATTGAACCTTTACCCGTGTCTATGCCTGGAATCCATTGTCGCAAGAATAAAGGTTGATCTCCAATGTGCCATGGGCCTTGTTTAGTGATTTCCTGCACATCAAAATCCTTGCTAAATTTGAAGAGAAAGGACCCATCCTCACGTAGCAGAACCTTCTCCAGTCCCTTAGAACTCCACCTGGCTTGAGCCCAAGCATTCACCACTAGGAATGCTGGCCTCTTGCTCCAAAAGAATCCAATAAGAGCCGAGGACCATATCTGAATGCCTGCATCAAGAATTTCCTTTAGGGGGCATATTAAACCATCCTTCAATGCCTGTTGGAAATGTGTCAAAGCAATTTTGGGTAACTGGGGTATCAGTTTTCGCTTCTAGGCTCCATCGGGCTTTGCATTTGTTGTCACCACCTTGGGTAGGTTTTCTCTAGATAGAGCTGGGAAGGCTTCCCTCAGTCCCAAAGGCTCTTCAACTTCCATCGGAATGCCCTTTAAACCTATCACTGTTTTAGTCAGCCGAAGGATCAACGCCAATAGAATTGTTAACACCAAATTTCTCTTGAGGAGACGATCCACCATCATCAGTAGAAACCATGGACGCTGCTATGGAGCTCCCATGAATCTTAGCCCCATCTTGTTAAAGTTAGGTCTCCGCTGGTTTGGGTTGTCTACAGTACATCTGCGGAAGATCTGAATCTGGGTTGAAAGAGTTCCCGCTTCAGTTCTATCCCTCAAATCTGGAACCTCGTCACAGATCTAGAACACTCCCACAGTTGCCTGACACCCACAATCCCTCCTTGCATAGATGCCTCACTCCCGCAGTCGCAGTCGCAGTCGCAGTCGCAGTCGCCACACTCTCACGGTCGCAGCCTCACTCCCGCAGACTCAGTCACCATCGTCTCATCTTCTTACCCCTCCCGCAGTCACAGTCGCAGTCGCCTAGACAAGCTAGAGTCTTCAAAGGCCTGGGCAAGTTAGAGTCGCAATCGTCTGTGCAAGTTGGAGTCCCACAGTCGCAGTAGCCTGGGCAAGTTGGAGTCAGAGTCGCCTAAGCAAGTTATAATCTTCCCGCTCCATTTTTGAAAACTCTGTTGAATAATTTTTTTTCTTTTTTCTTTTTTCCGTATACATATATATAGTTTGGAGCCTTATATTTATGTTAAGTATATATTTATAAGTGAATCTTGTTGTTACATCATTTAAGGCCCTAAAAAGGCAGTTGATATACATGTGTGTAAGGTGTAGTGAGTAATTAGGTTGGTTAAAGCCTATAACTGGTGCCAGAATGAGGCAGGTATGTTTTTATTATCCGAGAAAAATTGTTAGGGGCGAGAATAAGGTAGGAACGAGCATGGGCAAATTAGTTGGTGCCTATCATGGGTATGTCTAAGGCTTGTGTGTTAGCTAACACTACAAAGCTGTGTTTGATTTGATTCTTCAAATGTTGCATTGACGTGATCTATTTCCTTGAGTAGGTACTTCAGAAAGGTTGATAGTGCTATTTAGGTACGATGGTACATTTGCCTTTCATAACCTTTTGGACTTAGGGAGTGAGCTTAGAGCAAAGAGGATTTAACTAATATAAAATCATAAGTATTTCTTTTTCCAACACTCTTAACTTATTATAACGCTTTTGTATGGAATTATGTTATACATATAATATTTTGTATTATATTAACTGATTTGGTATATAAGCTAAACACCCGAAACTGCAGGGGCATTGAATCGAAAAGAGTAAGAAAACTTCAGTATGTTTGTGTTGATGTCTTTGGTTTAACAAACTATGTAACAAATTTTCAAAACATATTTTGCACATATTTTTATAATTATTATTTACATTATCAAGCATATGTATTTTTTATCTTGAAGGTGTTTAATAAATTATTATGAAGTGTTTTTAGACCCCTTACTGGATACCTCAGGAGTCAGGAGTAATATATACTACTTATCTAGTACGCTAATTCATAATTTAACTCCTTATGATGTAGTTATGATGCCATGTAACTTTTCAGTTTGAATTTTTTAACCAAAAAAATAAAAATAAAATAGGGTATTTATCTCCTTTTGTTCTTCAAAATTGTTGAAATACAAGGATTCTTCTGCGATATACATAACTTAATACATCAAAGTTGATTTTAGTTATCCTTTTTGGACTCAGATTTCCTTGTGTTAGTGAAAAAGGTTAAATAGGGTAATACAGGGGAACATCACAATCTCACTGTACATTAGTTACAGTGAAATCATTTAATATCCAACGCCATTCCATGCCTGCGTGCCCTTGCACACCTTAAGCTTGCGTTATCCGCAGATTATTATACCGAACTTCTCCTGTTCACCACGCTTCTTGTTCACTCTTCCATGTCTCTCTCTTCATCCGTGAATAGGGAGGGCTATCTATAGGTTAACATGCATAGTTCTGAATAGCTCCAATTCTGTCTTGAAATACCTATGCTATTAGTTTA
>JANQAP020000048.1:606662-616936 GCA_026874005.2 Erythroxylum coriaceum | reverse complement strand
TTAAATTTATTATTCTTATTAATTTTATTATTCTTATTATTATTAATTATTACTATTATTAACTTTCTACTTATTATTATTATTATTATTATTATTTTATTATAATTATTAATTATATTAATTATTATTATTATTATTAAATTCCTTATTATTATTATTAATTTTTCTTGTTTTTATTAATTTATTATTGTTATTATTATTATTAATTGTCTACTTACTATTATTATTATTATTATTAATTTTATTAATTTATTATTAATTTGTTATTATTATTATTATTGTTATTATTATTATTATAAAAGAGTCTAGTACTAGCCAATAAGATACCCATTAGAGAACCATGCTCAAGTTTTGGCTAGAACTTACATAAAAGAAACCTACATCACTTTGAAGCAATTACAACTACTTGTTTGCCAACATTATGGCCATATAAGTGCTAAAGGGGCACTCTCAAGGCCTTCAGCTATGTCCTCCATATAGACAATCTTTCCCTGTCTTATGTAAGGTAGAATAAAGTCCAGGAACTTCGAGTACAGGTGATAATATTCAGAAACTGCAAATCCTTCAAGGCGAAGTCTCTTAAACACAATACAGAATGCCAACGGGTTGACCACAATACTAGATCAGAAAAAATCCATTACATAGTTCTCTAGTAGCTTCAAGGGTTACATTAAACAAGACTTTTAAAGAGTGTGCTGCTCATAGATTTCAAAGTTCTCATTGACATTTTCCAGATCAAGGTCCTTTATATCATCATGAAAAGCCTTAACAACCCATGCATTGTTCTTCAAAAAGCAGCCACATTACCACATCTGCATCAAACCCAAATTAAGGATCACATAACTACAACAAAACTAGGAATTTAAAACACTAAGGTAATTGTAACAACAGTTTGGAGCCGACCAGACAGTAACTATCTGGTTGTTGAGCATCCATTTGTACCCTTCCATTACCAACTGATGAGCACGACATTTGTAGTCAATGTTGTTTGAATGATTAAATGAAGTGACAACACTGCCACCAAAAACATAACCAACACCACGTGGACTCATACCCCAACCTTCAATATCTTTAGGATCTGACCAAAGGAGGTCACACATGACACCATCATGAGGAACTTCTTGCTTCCTATCAATTGTTCGAACCTGAAAACAAGTATTAGTAGTAGCTCCTTGCATAGAACTTCAAATAATTAAAACACGTTATCAAGTTTGATTCATTTACCTGATCCAATGTTAGAATAGCAAGAGAGAGACCACCATGAACACTAAATTTTTTGTTCTCGATCAGAGCTGACAAGCTGTCAAAATTATTTTTAGAAAAGGTCCATTGTAAGCAATTTAGTATTTTTAAAAAACAATGATCATAATTATCACCCTAACCAAGATTAGATTACCGGGCAATAATATAGCAAAAGCCAAGCATATAGCATTGCATTATGGGTTAATATCATCAATTTTCGGTATCCTATACAAGAACAAATCTGCTTGAGAGAAATCACCTCAATTAGAGTAATGATAAAATTTGAAAAGTTTGGTGCTAGTAAGTTGAATAATAAGTTTATTATGCCAGAAGGACATTAACCAAACAATTGCAATAAGATAGGGTGTCATGATAAGAAGTGCCATAATAATAACAGGTAACACATATGAACACAGAAGAAAGAAGCTTGTATAAATAAATTTCACCAACACCAGAAAGTCAACTCTATAAGTAGCAATTTGATTGGATAATCATAACAATCCAAAGGCCTTAATTGTATTTGATGATCCACAAGATGAATTAAAAAACAAATAGGATATTATCCATTGAACATTATATCAACCATTCCTACAAACTTAGCTTTCACTTTCACAGCTTTTCCATTATTCGACATTTCATGGATAGATAAGACTTGCATTGCCTCTAAATAGCGATATTCATACCTTAAGTAATCAAAGATGTCAGTGCAATATCTCCATACATTTACAAATCCATATTTCCGTAGGCACTCATCATAGAATCCATATACTTGAGTAGAACAGAGAAAGACTACTGAGTTTGCCACAAAGAAAGAAGTTGAAATATAATACTAGAAAATACATTTACCTGAGTAATCTGGCGGCTCAAATGATTCTCTCTAATGAGTGTTATCCTATCTGGATATCTAACCTAAGACATCCAAATTGACATAAATTTAAAGAGGATGAGATGTGACCATAAGTGAAAAATGATGCACTGAACAGAAGCATAAAAATAAACATCAAGTATTACTAACTCAAATTAGTTATATATACACCTTTCAATAGGATTGACTAATTTCCTACAAAAGATATTTTGGATATTCATACTAACCTTTCAACACTAGAGTGAAGACTTTAATGATCATAAATATCACTTTAAAACCTTAACATGCATAATTGGAAGCCATAAAATAGCGTTTGAATGATGAACTTTTAAGAATCATGGTTTAACTTCAAATTTACAACTAAAGGTTTAGCAAGCATTCTCTTCAAATAGTATACAGAATGGAGCCTTGCTAAAGGTGGGGCAGGCCAAATATTCCAAAAATCAATCGGAGAGCTCAATATAACATGCAAAAAGAATTTACCTTAAGAGCTAGCAGAAGCAAAAATGTCTCAACAGAGTCAAATCCCCGATCAACAAAATCTCCAAGAAATAAGTAATTAGTCTTCGGGCAATCCCCTCCAACTTTAAAAAGTTCTTTCATGTCATAAAATTGTCCATGGATATCTCCACAAATCTACATAGAAGAAAAAAACTCATAATGAGTGTTTAAGATACATCAAGATGTTAGCATTTCCACCACAGAAAGATAAATCAAGATATTGTAAATGTTAAATATTTTAAGTTATAAAAGATCATTTGAAATCAAGATTTGATGTATTTGAGATGCTTAGCCAACTAATTATAGTGCCAAGAGGTCAAATATGCAATTTAAAACAAAATTTTAATGGAGAAAACTTGGAAAGCAAGACCAACATTTAAGTCATCTGATTTAAAGATTGTACATACACTGTCGAAGTTTTCATTCTTTATGTGATGATAGTCACTGTAAGAGATGCATTTTGTAGTTTGTCAGCAAATTAGGCTACACAGGAGCCACTAGCAGATGGGATGAAAAATAAGAAATTCAAGCAGTTTAAAGCATGTTTTCACATTATACGAAAAGAACGCAAGAAGCATCTTATAAAAGACCATCAGTCGACGACAGCATACTAGATACCAAATGACACCCGTCAAACATTGTTCATCCTTCTTCTAATTCTTTCCAAAAATTACAGAAGAAACCATAAATCCCACCATTGTTCTTCAAAAATTAGCTACTTTAGTAGGACAGTGTAGCCCCCAAATACGGGGAATATGAAAACCCACATATTCATCCTATAACATCTAATCCTTTCAAAATCAGATTATCGAAACCGACATCATAGCTGAACAAAAGACCTCAAATTGTTATACAATCGACAGTTTGCAACATTCAAGTCGATACTCATTTCATAGGAAGTTAATCTAGACGTCAAAATCAGAAAACGAACAAGATTATCAAATAAACCATTCACATCGGAATCAAGAAAATTCTAAGCTAGAAATATTGATTGTAGGAAGAAGAACAAAACCCGAAACGATAATCAAGAAAACCGAGAACTACAATTCCATTAACAAGAAACTAAGCAACAAGAAAAAAGAGAGGGTGATTAGGAAATAAATCAGATTTACCTGTAAGCTTGAAGACAAGAGCCAAGAGGAGAAGAGAGACGGAGACGAGAGTCAGGGGCGTGAAGACGAGAGCAAGGATGGAGGGTCTGACGAGGATATAATGGTTAGAAAGTTGGGTAAAGATTATCCCCAGTTGCCTGAAATAGCTAAAGACAAAGTATGGTTGTCTTTGGCTATTTCCTAAGGTCCCGGAATAATAAAACTTAAGAATGCCTATTCTACTTCTTTTTTTCTAACCAAATGTAAAAATGCGCAAACGTTAGGAATAATATAGGAATATAATTTTTATTCCATTCAACTAAACATCTTATTAACGTTCTTCTCTACCGAAAAAGGGAAAGAACCTGATGAAATGTTAGGACCATACAGCTCGAGTATTGACGTTGACATTGACGATAAAATGTTTATATATATATATATATATTAGATATTTCATTTTCGCTGGATGATGAAATGCTGTGATTTCATGCAGAAATGATTTATACAAAAGTAATAATTTAAGTATTAAATTCAAGTTAAAATTTAATAAAAAATTAAAAAGTTAACTCTAGAATAATTATATCTATCCCCACTTAGGATCAGATTCAGATCACAGTCCACATTGCGGGCGCCAAAGCTTTGAAGTGCCACTTGAACAGAATGACTAAGAATCTGAAATCCACGATGAGAATATATTCTCTTTTGCTAATCCTCACTTTTATCAAATTTACTCCCAGACCCAGTTGTGGATATGAGATGTGACGGGACAAAATGTAATGCCCCATTTTATCTTGTTGCTTTTTAATTTCCTTAATATCAAGGTTTAAGCCGGAAGCGATGGATGCTGCCGTTGTTGTTGTTTTTTTTTTTTTTTGGGTCTGAAACGGTGTGTTATTGTTGATATGAGCAACAACAATGCGTTTAATCTCCATTTATCTTAACATCAGAACATCAGATAGAGCTAAAAAATACTTTTAAGAAACATCCAAGAAATCATTGAAAGCTTGCACTTCGATCAAAATGCCTGTCCGTCCGTCCGTCTCTCTCTACTCTCTCCTCTGCAGTTAAACCCCTCTCCTTGTTCTTCTTCTAGTTCGAGGTTTTTACTTATAGCCCTTCACTCGAACTTCAAAAACTGCACATCTCCCTCATTCCCCACCTCTCTACTCTCTATTATCCAATTCCAACCGAACAACAACAATGCTTCTCATCTTTTTCTTCACTCTACTCTTCCCCTCACCATCCCTTTCCCTGAACCAAGAAGGTCTCTACCTCCACCAACTTAAACTCTCCCTCTCCGACCCCGACTCCTCCCTCTCCTCCTGGTCCGACCGCGACGACACCCCCTGCTCCTGGTCCCGCGTCCTCTGCGACCCGGCATCCGCCTCCGTTGTCTCTCTCAACCTCTCCGACTCCAACCTCTCCGGGCCCTTCCCCACCCTCCTCTGCAACCTTAAGAACCTCACTTTCATTTCCTTCAACAACAACAGCCTCAACTCCACTCTTCCTCCCGACATCTCCTCTTGTCGGACTCTCCAGCACCTTGATCTCGCCCAAAACTTGCTCACTGGTCCCCTACCTGATACACTCCCCGACATCCCGGACCTTAAGTACCTCGACCTCACTGGAAACAACTTCTCCGGTAACATTCCCCTGTCCTATGGCCGCTTCCAGAAGCTTGAGGTTTTCTCTCTTGTGTATAATCTCTTTGATGGGGTTATACCGTCTTTTTTGGGCAGCATTTCCAGTCTTAGAATGCTCAATTTGTCTTATAACCCGTTTTCTCCAGGTCGGATCCCGCTGGAGCTAGGTAACCTGACGAATTTAGAGATACTCTGGCTGACTGACTGCAACCTTGTTGGTGAAATCCCTGACTCGCTTGGTGGGCTAAAAAAGCTCACCGACTTGGACCTTGGGAGTAACAAACTGGAAGGTACCATCCCGACTTCGCTCACTGAGTTGACCAGCATCGTCCAGATTGAGCTTTACAACAACTCGTTGACCGGTGGCCTTCCCGTCGGGATTGGGAACCTGACCGCATTGAGACGTCTTGACGCTTCCATGAATAAGCTCAGTGGCCCAATTCCAGATGAGTTGTGTCGGTTACCGTTGGAAAGTTTGGATCTTTATGATAATGATTTTGAAGGGAGCTTGCCGGCGAGCATTGCGGACTCGCCGGCTTTGTATGACCTCAGGCTGTTTGGGAACAGGCTCACCGGCGAGTTACCTCAGAATCTAGGGAAAAACTCGCCGCTGAGATTGGTCGACGTTTCGCACAACCAGTTTGCTGGGGAAATTCCGGAGAGTTTGTGCGAAAAAGGAGAGCTTGAAGAGTTGTTAATGCTTCACAATTCGTTTTCGGGTCAAATACCAGGTAGTTTAGGAGCGTGTCGGAGCTTGACTCGAGTTCGGTTGGGTTTCAACAAATTATCTGGAGAAGTGCCGGTTGGATTCTGGGGTCTGCCGCATGTTTCGCTTCTTGAGCTTGTTAACAATTCGTTATCGGGTCAAATTGCGAAGACTATAGGTAGTGCAGCAAATTTGTCCATGTTGGTTATAGGTAGGAACAATTTTACTGGTAACATTCCAGAGGAGATTGGGTTTGTTGAAACTCTTCTGAAGTTTTCAGGGATTGAAAATAGGTTCAGTGGATCGTTGCCTGGAAGTATTGTGAATCTGAAGCAGCTTGGAACTCTGGATCTTCATGGTAATATGCTTTCTGGGAATCTACCAGATGGAATTGATTCGTGGAAGAAAATGAATGAGCTGAATTTGGCCAACAACAAGTTTTCGGGGAAGATTCCTGAACGAATTGGCAACTTGTCTATGCTTAATTATCTTGATTTGTCAAGTAATGGCTTTTCTGGGGAAATCCCTTTGAGCTTGCAGAACTTGAAGTTGAATCAGCTCAATTTGTCGAATAATAAGCTATCTGGAGAAATTCCAGCTTTGTATGCTAAGGAGACCTTCAAAAATAGCTTCTTGGGGAATCCTGGTTTATGTGGAGATATGGAAGGTTTGTGTGACGGAAGACGCGATAGAAGAGGGAGAGGTTATGCTTGGCTGCTGAGGTCCATTTTTGTGTTTGCTGGACTGGTGTTCGTTGTTGGTGTTGCGTGGTTCTATCTCAAGTACAGAAGGTTCAAGAAGGCAAGAGCGATAGACAAATCTAAGTGGACGCTGATGTCTTTCCATAAATTGGGTTTTAGTGAATATGAGATTCTAGATTGTCTAGATGAAGATAATGTAATAGGAAGCGGATCTTCAGGGAAAGTTTACAAGGTTGTGCTCAGCAATGGTGAGGCAGTTGCAGTTAAGAAGCTCTGGGGAGGAGCCAAAAAGGAGAGTGAAACCAGCGATGTTGAGAAAGGTCATGTTGAGGATGATGGATTTGAGGCGGAGGTTGCGACTTTGGGAAAGATTAGGCACAAGAACATTGTTAAGCTATGGTGTTGCTGCACAACTAGAGACTGCAAGCTCTTGGTTTATGAATATATGCCTAATGGTAGCTTGGGTGATTTGTTGCATAGTAATAAGGGAGGGTTGCTAGATTGGCCAATGAGGTACAAGATCATCATGGATGCTGCTGAGGGACTTTCTTATTTGCATCATGATTGTGTTCCTGCAATCGTCCATCGAGATGTCAAGTCCAACAACATCTTATTAGATGGGAAATTTGGAGCCCGGGTCGCAGATTTCGGTGTAGCCAAGGCTGTTGATTCTGCTGGAAAGCCTAAATCCATGTCTGTGATTGCGGGCTCTTGCGGTTACATTGCTCCAGGTCAGTGACCAACGTCTTAGTTTCTAAAAGATTACTTATTAATCTTTCTGTAAGTTTGTACACTAATGTATTTATATATAATGGTTGAAGATGGATGTGAATAACTCATTGATTCTGCACTCGTTTGCAGAGTATGCATACACACTTCGAGTGAACGAGAAGAGTGACATTTACAGCTTTGGGGTGGTTATGCTGGAGTTGGTAACAGGTAGGCGTCCGATTGATCCAGAATTTGGCGAAAAGGACTTGGTCAAATGGGCGTGTACTACGTTAGATCAGAAAGGAGTAGTGGACCATGTTCTTGACCCCAAACTAGATCCTAGTTTCAAGGAAGAGATGTGCAAGGTCCTGAATATTGGTCTCCTTTGCACGAGTCCTCTCCCAATCAACCGTCCATCCATGAGGAGAGTAGTGAAGATGTTGCAAGAAGTTAGTGCTGATAAGCAGCTTATGCCTGTCAAAAAGGACGGGAAGTTGACGCCTTACTATTATGAAAACGCCTCCGATCAAGGAAGTGTAGCTTGAGCCTTGGTTTGAGTTTTGGCTGCAAAAGTGGACATGGGAAGGGGCATTGCATGTATTCCCAGAATTTAGTTTGCGAAGGAGAACCTTCCAAAGGTTTAGAGCATGGAGATTAAGTGAGAATTGTGGCAGAGCTTTTAAGTGATGGGAGTAGTTGTAAAATGTAAAACTGTTTGATATCGAAGATTTTCATCTGCCAGGTGTTTAAATTCAATTTATAACCTAGAGTGAGTGTGGACTGACTGTAAAATAAATTAGGCAATGGGGCTGACCCATACAAATCTTGCCAAAACCAGTTCCAGCGAGGTAGTTGAAGCTTTCAAATGGGTTTGTTTCCACTTGTCATGTCAATGTATTTAGTTTCTAGCAATAAGTAAATGCAACGTATTGAAGGAGAAACAAGGAAAGAAGGCGGGGAGTGAGCTACTAGATACATTTATTGTTGAAGCCAGGATGATAGAAGATACATGTGCGTGTCTGTCTCCATTGGAAAGGCTCTCCAAGCGACCTGACCTGATCCGTAATAACGTCCAAATATCTATTATTTTTACGTTTCATTATCAACAAAACTTGGACTCATTTTTTTTTTAAAATAGTAGTAAAATATTTTTATTTTCCTAAAATAATTAATCCTGATTAGTGTGGAACTTGAAAACAGAGGGTTATATCTTGGTTCATACTTATTCTTCTGAAAGTCCAAAATAGCTTGGCCCTGACAAGAATGCAAGTTACTCAAATTCAACTCTGGAAATCTGGTGGTTTAGATTGTCAGAGGTCATGACTACAGATCGGGTATAGAGGTGGCGAGAGAAGAAAATTAATGGGCAGAAGAGTTCATAGTCAACACCACCTGCTTATACATGGACAGAAAATGCTGCGCTGAAGCGCTTAACATGTCATTTGGCGGTGGCATTCTCTTGTAAATTCATTTCGAAGTTAAATGGTTGTTTGCTATGAATCTTTTAAGTAAAAGCATGGGGTTGCTCTGAAGATTCGAGAGTTTTTGCAGGAACACCAAGGAGGGCTTCACTGACACCTATACATTGGCAATTGTGGCTTGGGATGGGATGGCCAAAAGGGAAGCAACTACTCCTAGCTGAAACAGAGCATGAATTTTCAATCAGATTGTCATGATAAATACCTACCTATTATCCACTCGACATCTTTTCTTCCTTCCGTTGGCATTTACCAACACCTTTGGGATCCCTTGGATTCCGGTGATTAATGAAATTTCTCGTAAGAATTGTGTTTTCAAGTGCCTTAGTTAGTTTCTATGCTTCCAGAGTTGGAAAGATCACGCGCTGCCTCACCACACTCGTTTTGTCCCTTTATAGCCAAATGTTATCACGCCAAATCATTACAAATTAACTGTTTCAAGCATGCATTAGATGATTCTTTGAAATTTAACTTAGATTTTGTTGAATTATACTTTTGATCAATTTCTTGTGCTATTATTGCTTTAATCATGGAGTTGTACTAGTGTTCCGTAACCTACATGTTACGTAACAAAAGCCAAGCATTCACACTGTGTATTTATGTTGGAATTTTGGTTTTGCTCAACTTACTCTCTGGTGCAGATAAATATAGTCTGTTAGTGACGCTGACGCATAATTAAACATAACAGATATTAAGAATATTTTGCTCCCACACCCACAGGACAAAACATGATTCAATCTGCTCTACCTTTGTACATCTTCCACACCAACCTGGTGGAAAATTAGTATAAGATTTAATACCGATCGCAGTGTAATAATTACGAAACTTTTTAATATTTTAATTTCTCAAAAATTAAGATCTTTTTAATTCTATAAAATAATTAACACAAGAATCATAACAAATCATAAATCGTAATTCGTACCTTATTCTGAAGCTTGATCTTTGTCTTGTTATATCTCTTGAATTGTTCCCAAAACTAATCTATCTCAATTACTGTAGCCGCATAAGCATCCGACCTCTAATGGTATCCACATAACAGGTTGAGAGAACTCGGTAACTCTGATAGAGAGGGTTAAGTAAGAAGTGCTAGCTTCATAGAGATTAAATCTATTTATAATAAGTTTTGGACGTTTTAGCAATTTAATTGAAATTAAAATTTTAATTAAAATTTAATTAAAATTACAAATAATTCTAATTAAATACCAATTATACCCGAATAAGATCCAATATCTCATATTGATTTTTATTTATTAAATATCTCATATTTAATCAAATAGTTTTTCAAACTTTACAATCAAGTCTAACCTGATTAAAATAACTTTGCTTTCTTAAATCC
>JANQAP020000048.1:583323-595091 GCA_026874005.2 Erythroxylum coriaceum | reverse complement strand
TGAAGAAAGGAGAAGAAAACAAGAAAGCTGGAAAAAATAGGGTCCTATCAAAAGGCAGTAGCAGTAATAGCAATACATAAAATAATTAAATCATATGCTATCACTGTAAGAAGCTTGGGCAATCAAGAACAGAATGTCCTCTTTTTCAAAAGGACAAATCAGAGAATAGAAAATCCAAAAAGCAGGCGATGATTGCAACCTGGTCAAATGAGGATTATGAAAACTTTGAAGAAGAAGAACTAGAAGAAGTCAGCAATGTGTGCTTCATAACTAAATAAAAAAATGATGAGGTTTATTATTCTGACTCTGATGTTGAAGTTGATGAATTAAAAAATGCATATCATGAATTGTATGATCAGTACAAAAAGATAAAAGTGAATTATTTCAAAGAAGTTGAGAAGTCCCAGATAAATCATTAGAATTTGCGAATGAGAAGTTGGCAACCAGGAATATGTTTATTGAGGTTCACTATAAGCAAAAGATTTCTGAAAAAGAAACTCTGGAAGAAAGAGAAGCTAAGTTGGAAAATATGTTGCTAAAAATGATTCTAATATGGTAAGACAGTTAGAAGAAAAAGTCGCCACCTTAGAACTTAAAAAAGGGAAAAGTGATGGAAAGATCTTATCTCTAGAAAAAGAGCTGGAAAATTTTATTGATGGAAGGAAGAATTTGGATGCATTTCTTAGTAGTGGTAAATGCATTTTTGGTAAGGATGGAATATGATACAATGAAAATAACATTATCAGGCCATACAAAAACTTCTATGTTAAATCCAGCAGTAGCTATAGCCAAGATAGCAGGAACTTGCTAAGTGGAAAAAATCATAATAACTATCATTCATCTGTTTTGTGTGATTACTATAGTAAACATGATCACATTGTTCATTCTTGTAATTTTTGTAAAAAGAAATTATCTCAGATGTATGTTTGGAGACTAAAAGGTCAAACTATTAACCCGAAAGGACTCAGAAAAATTTGGGTACCTAAAATGAAATAATGCTTTCTACAGATATGTTTCAGAATGGAGACAAGGGAGAATCAATAGACAGTTGATAGTGGTTGTTCGAGACATATGATAGATAAAATATCACACTTCAATTACATTGAAAGAAAAAATGGAGGTAATGTTGTCTTTGCAGACAAAAATAAAGCAAAGATCATCGGAATTAGTAAAATTGATAATTTTGACTCTACCTCTATTGATAACGTTCTCTTTGTTGATGGTTTGAAACATAACTTGTTGAGTGTGAGCCAACTATGTGACAGAGGTTACAAAGTCACTTTTTATGCATCTCACTGTGAAATTGTTGATATTCATAATGATAATATTGTGTTTGTTGTTCCTAGAAATCAAAATATATATTGTGCTCAATTAGAAGACATAGCCTCACAAAGTGTTAAATGTTTTGTCTCTCTAAAAAAGGATTTGTTTATCTGGCACAGAAAAATTGGACATGCCAACATGAGCATTCTATCAAAATTGTCCAAAAATGAGTTAGTAAGAGGATTACCAACCTTAAAGTTTGAAAGCAATCAGGTTTGTGAGGCTTGTTTAAAAGGTAAACAAGTCAAAAGTAGCTTTCCTCCTAAAAATATTATGTCTACTAACTAACCACTTGAACTTGTGCACATGGATTTATTTGGTCCCACTTGGATTCAGAGTTTTGATGGTAAACATTATGGTTTTGTTCTAGTAGATGATTACTCCAGATTTATATGGGTTTACTTCTTATCAATTAAGGATGAAGCTATTGAAGTGTTTGAGAAGTTTTGCAAAAAAATTCAGATAAAAAGGGTATTGTATCACTTCAATTTTGAGCGATCATGGAGGAGGATTTGATAATAGAAAGTTTGAAGAATTCTGTGACAGTAATAGTATAACTCACAACTTCTTTTATCCAAAGAAGCCTCAACAAAATAGAGTTGTAGAGAGAAAGAACATAACTTTGGATGATATGGCCAGGACCATGTTGTGTGAAAGTCGACTACCTCATGGATACTGAGCAGAAGCAGTATCGACGACATTTTATGTACTTAACAGATATCTTATAAGACCTATTCTGAAAAAGACCCCTTATGAGCTATGAAAAGGAAGAAAACTAAATGTTGCTTACTTTTGAGCATTTAGGTGCAAGTGTTTTGTGCTAAATAAAGAAAAAGACAACCTTGGAAAGTTTGATGCGAGATGAGACAAAGCTATTTTCTTGAGCTACAGTATTGCTAGTAAAGGATTTAGAGTATATAATAAAATAACAAAGAAGATAGAAGAATCGATACATGTGGTATTCGATCAAGCACCACCTTCAATAACAACAACTGACTCAGATGATGAAGAACATCCATTGGTACCTAAAAATACATAAGAGATCTAAACTACTCCTATAATACCTTCATAATCACAAAATCAAGAAGGCCCCTTTGAAGTTAGAACAGAGCATGCTCCTTCATCTTAGAAGGAGCCTATGTAATGAAAAACACTGAGAGAATAGAAAGGTCTTGATATACATCAATATATTCTTGGAGGCCCTTCTGAAAGTTTAAGAACAAGATCATTATTCAAGAATAACTTTGTGGCTCTAATCTCACAACTAGAACCAAAGTTTGTTAAAGAAGCTTTTACTGATGAGAATGGGATCTCAACTATGAAAGACGAGCTAAGTCAGTTTGATAAGAACAAAGTATGGAATCTGGTGCCTCGTTCACAAAACAAGTTATTTATTAGAACTTGTTGGGTATTTCAAAACAAACTTGACAAAAATGGTAAGGTGGTAAGAAACAAAGCTATACTTGTAGCTCAAGGTTACAATCAATAAGAAGGTATTGATTTTGATGAAACTTATGCACCTATTGCTAGATTGGAATCAATTAGAATTTTACTTGCCTTTGCATCCTATAGAAATTTCAAGTTGTTCGAAATGGATGTTAAAAGTGCATTCTTAAATGGTTACATTAAAGAAGAGGTATTTGTTAAGCAATCCTCAGGTTTTGAGGATTAAGACCATCTGGATTACGTGATGAAGTTGTCCAAAGCTTTGTATGGTTTAAAGTAGGCTCCTCGAGCATGGTATGAGAGGTTAAGTAAATTTCTGCTTGAGAATAACTTTGAAAAAGGAAAGGTTGATAAAACCTTATTTATTAAGAAAAAAGAAAATGATTTACTTATAGTGCAAATATATGTTGATGACATAATATTTGATGCTACTAATCCATCCTTTTTGTGAAGAATTCTCAGCATTAATGTAGGGGGAGTTTGAAATGAGTATGATAGGAGAATTATCATTCTTTCTTGGATTATAAATTAAACAAAACAGAAAAAGGAATCTTCATTAGCCAAGACAAATACATAAAAAACTCATCAAGAAATATCATTTTGAGAATTCCAAATTGATGGGTACTTCAATGTACACTAGAACTAAAGTTGATAAAGACGATGAAAGCAAAGCTATTGATGAAACAAAGTATAAAGGAATGATTGAATCACTACTATATCTTACAAGCTCAAGACCAGGCATTATGTTTAGTGTGTGTCTTTACACACACTTTCAATTAATCCAAAAGAAAGCCATCTTCAAGCAGTTAAAAGAATCTTTTAATATCTCCACGGAACTATGGATTTTGGACTATAGTATCTAAAAACTGATTCATTTGGCATAGTGGGCTATTGTGATGCAGATTATGCAGGTGATAAAGTCAATCGAAAAAGCACAAGTAGTCACTGTCAATTTCTTGAAGGATGTCTAGTATTTTGGTCATGTAAGAAGCAAAATTGCACAATGCTTTTGACCACTGAAGCAGAATACATAGCAGCTGCCAGCTATTGTACTCAAATCTTATGGATGAAACATCAACTATAGGTTTTTTCTCTAAACTTTTCTCATATTCCTATATTATGTGATAATATGAGCGCTATAAATCTTTCTAAAAATCCTGTGCACCATTCTAGGACTAAGCATATAGAAATCAAACATCACTTTCTTAGAGATCATGTTTTAGAAGAAACCATTGATCTTTTGCATGTTAATACTAAGAATCAAGTAGCTGACATTTTCACCAAGCCACTTTTTGAAGATAGATTTTACGTGTTAAAAAAAAGAGTTTGATATATGCAAACTCTCTGATATTATTTCTGCATAAATATTCTCTTATACTTGTCTCTGCATTTTGTTTAGCATGCTCCTTCTATTTTGTTTCCTTAGAAATTTTCTCTTGGTTTGGTAGGCCCCTTAGAGTTTAGAAGGGTCCTTTTCTTTTTAAGGCATCTCTCAGATTAACATTCTAAGTGACATGTAAATAGAGAGTCATTAATAGCGCCGTTTCAACCTTTTTAAAATGCGTGTGTAATCTGACAACTCTACATATCTATCTATCAAAAGATACGTAACCGATTACGCTTCCTCTTCTGGTCTATACGTCTACTCATCCTCTTATAAGCTCAACGCTTAAGAATCACTTAGTATTCCTTAAGCAAACTTCTCTCGTCTTCCCTGTTATTCTCTCTGCGCCATAACTCTTTGCATTGCCTCCTGTTTTTCACTCTCAAACTTCACCAAGCGTTCTTAAAATGGCAAGAACAAAATCAAAAGGACAAAAGAAATTTTTGGCCTCAACTTCTAGCTATGACGAAACACCTTGTCCTGAACAAACCTTTTCTTCTAATTTCTCATCTTTGTCTCCCATTATAGGATCTCTGGACACTGCTACCGAACTTGTTTCTGTCTCCTCAAACAGCTAAACTTTAGAAATACCCAATTAGGAGACCTCAGAAGATAGGAAAAGGAAGATTGTTGCTATTTTGTCTCTAGATTATCCTGATTCCTTTTTAGATGAAAAAAAAGAAACAATCAAAAAACAATATGTTTCTAACTCAGAACAAGAAGAAGAAGAAGAAAGAGGAAAAGAAAAGAAGGAAGAAAGTGAAGAAGAAGAAGAGACTTACAGTAAGGGGGAGTTACTGAAAATGTGAGATTTCATTTATGTATTCTCTCCCTACCCATTCCTACTGAAAAAACTTCCGAAAGTCCTAAACCTGGTTGCCAAGAGAAGAAAGTGCCTGACGAGCATTGGGCAATAAATGACTATGGTTTAGATGAAGAACCTTCTCGATCTAAAGAGCATTGGGTAATAAATGACGATGGTTTAGATGAAGAACCTTCTCGGTTGGAAAGAAGACCACGGACCAGAGGATTTGCTACAACACAAGCTCCACAAAAGGAAAGTGCTAAAGTAGAAAAAAAGAAAAAGATGAGTCAAGAAAAAGGAAAAGGGAAGAGAAAAGAAAAGGCAAAGAGTCTATAGTTGAAGAAAACATTAAGGAAGCCATCATCAATGATGAGCTATTTATAAAACATGACCTATTTGAAGAAATCCTTAGAGCAAAAAGGTCCAAGAAACTCATGGTCCACAAGAAGGGAAAATTGTCACCACAAATAAAATCATTTCAATCAATGGAAGCTGAAGCCTGCTGTGAAATGCAGTACAATAAAAGAAAAGTGGTTGTTGGACACATTGTGCCTCCTCACATGCTCGATGATATTGGTATTCCTCTCTTTACTTTCTTTATTATTGTTGGATGAGAGAATTTTTTGAATTTGGATGATATAGTGTGTGATGAATTAGTTAGATGTTTTTATAAACACATATGAAAAGAAGAAATTAATGTAAAGCTAGCCATCATATCCTGGGTGCAGGAATGTGAGATCTTGATAATAGAGGATATATTAGGGAACATTTTGAACATAGCTCCCATAGGTAGGATTGCTCTTCCTTGCCATAAGTGGGACATTGCTGATCATGATTTGGGAAATGTTGTGGACTTTATATGTCTGCATACTAAGAATGCCTATAAAGGGAGACTCATGTGTAGAAATCTGGACCTATTGCCTAGATGCCTTGCATCAATATCAGCTACTTCCATTTTTCCAAGAAGTAGCTTAGTAGAAAAATGTAGTCTCTTGGATACCTATGTAATATACAATCTATTGAAGGGTAACAAAATGAATCTCCCAGTAATGATTATGAAGTTTATGGTGAAAAAGGGAAGTCACAAGAACACTACTAGAGGTATGCCTTATGGAACGTTGTTAACTAAGATCTTCGCATGTTTTGGTGTTCCTTTCGACAATATGACGTGGTATGAGCCTGGCAAGTTTCATTCCTTTATTCCCTCCTAGTTCTGGTATAAGCTGAAAGAAAACATTTGGGTGGAGAAGAAAATAGAAAGAGTAGCAAACTTCTTGGGTCCTGCCTCAGAGTAGAGATCTAAAAGGATACCAAAAATTGTAGGTCTACTTCAGAGCAACAAGCTTCTGTCCCTCCTTAGGACATAAATAGTATGGATATTTTACAACTGTTGAGGGACATTTGCGCAAATCAAGATCAAATATGTGAACAAATTGACAACATTCAAAGCCATGTCCTAGATTTGTAAATTCTCCTTAGGAAAAATCCTCACTGACTGTGTTAATTTTATTTTATTTTATTTGTTTTCACTTCCTCCCTAAACTTTATTTTTTCGAAAATGAAAAAGGGGGAGAGTTTATGTGGACATATTTTTTTTGCATATATGATGATATATTTCTCAATGCATAGTTCTTAATGTTGTCTTGATTATATATGATTCATTATGCTGTTGACCTTGTGAAAATCTGTGATATATAAGAGATAGGTTCCTTTCTTAAGAGATAAGCTCCTTGTAATTATGTTTGAACATATAAAAGTCACAAGTATCTTTTCAAAATCATCTATTATCTTTTTGAATTTTGAAGAATATATTTATTATTGCTTGTCATCATCAAAAAGTGGGAGATTGTTAGCTTAAGGATTATGATTAATGATTTTGATGATAACTGTATAATATTTCAAAATTCAAATTAGATTTATTTCCATGTATAATTAACGGTCTTATTCTCAAAAGGAAAAATACGTTTCTTTCTTGCAGGAACCTTCATTATGAACTTACCTTATTAGAAATGGTTTATCCGAAAGGATTCTAATAATGACATATATTAGCCTTATGATTATTGGAAGATTTTTTGGCAAAGATGACATTGAAGTTATTTAGATTTAAATCTATCTAGTTAACTAAGGGTGCAAGATGAAGCAACGACTAGTTGAAAAAAATTAACTATTTAAGAAAGAACCAATGCAACTGTAAACAAGAATGGAACGATTCAGAAGCTTGCGAAGCTATACTGTCAAAACTCATCAAAAGCATATACATTATTGAAAGTGATATCATTGTAAAAAATTCTTTTGTACGTTAGAAAGTGAAATTCTGTAAGGAGATTATTGAAGCACATATAGAGCAAACCTCTTTTTTATTTGAGAGCTTGTAAAGGCTAGTGAAATACTACAAGTGTGGAAGGTTGAAGAACTTTGAAAAATATTAACTTGTGAGCTTGAAGAGCTTGAAGAGGCCCGTCAAATTACTACTTAATTTTATAATGAAACACTCAAGTTGAATACTTAGAGACTGGGTGTAGGCTTGTGTTGTAAGCCGAACCAGTATAAATCGACTTCGTTCTTCTTCTCTCTTTCTCCTTATATTTTATATTTTCGCATTATATTGTGTGTGTGATTAATTCAGCAAGAGGCTCCTTCACTTTTCGACTTGCTAACAATTCTTTTCTTTTTAATAGGTGCATTCTTTTGTTGTTTCAACAAGACTCATACTTTAGCAGGCTCCTATTATGTAACAGGCTAATATCGTCTGATAGGCTCCTATTGTTTTAATTTTTAACAGGCCCTTATCTTTATACGCATTGAAAGTAACTTGCAAATTTTTTTTAAGTCACACACAATTTACCCCCCTCTTACGTGTATTTGCTTTATCACTTTGATTTACTCTTATAACAATAAAAGGCAACAATCACATTCTCAACGTGTACTTAATATTTTAATAAATATTTAATTTCATTCATCTCATCAAACATAAAATTGCATGTAAAATATCACACATATCAAACACACAATTTAACATGCACCCAATAGATATATCAAACATATAGATAAAGTATGCAATTTATGCACTCATAATCAAATTATATGCATAAAATATCAAGCTTCGTTTGATTTTAATTATTGATCTTCATAATCTAAAATAATATTTCCAACTCTTTGGAAAAATTAAATTAGATTAAACTCATTGATTCCTAAATAAGCCAAATTCCTATTTTAAATAGAAATTTAATTTGGTTTGAAAACGATTTTCAAATCTAATTGGAAACTATTTCCAATTTATCTTAATTCCTTTAACAAAATTAAATTGAAAGCAATTTTCAATATATTATTCTACTTATTATAATTGAGAAAAACTCATTTTTCCAAATTATATAAGTAACACATGCTAATCTAATTAGAAAACTATTTCCAATCTAATTAGAAATTACCATTTTCAATCTCATCAGAAATTACTATTTCTAATCTAATTAGAAATAAATTTTCTCTAATTAGAAAACTATTTTCTAATATTAAAAGGAAACTACTTTCAAAATTAAATATAAGGCTTTTCAAATTTAATTAAGAAGTCCTTTATATTATTTTATTTAGACATTGATTTCTTAATTAATTAGAAAAATTTTCTCTAATAAATCAAAAACTAATTTTCAAAAGTATTAAGAAAACTCATTTTTCTTAATTAATAAATGAAAACACTTTTAAAATTTTAATCAAGAAAAATATCTTTTCTAAAAAATAAAAAAACTTGTTATTCATAAATAGAGAAAAAATTTCTAAATAAATTGGATAATAATTCTCTAAACAAATAAAGTCATAAATTTAATTTATCTGAATTAAATTGAAATAAATAAATTTAATTAAGAAAAAACTTTCTTAATAACTTGAGAAAATATTTTTCTTAATTTTAAGGAGTCTAATTAATTAATTTCAATCTAATTGAAATTAATTAATTCTAAGTTTAGAAACTAATTTGCTAAAATTAATTAGGAATCAATATAATTATTAATCTTAATCACATTAAGAAAAATAATTACATCAATAAAATTAAGATCTCATCTTAATTAATATAATCACATTATATTAGTTATCTAACATAATTTAATTATAAAAAATAATTCTTTGAAATATTTGCTTGATTCTAATTATCGATTTGATAAATTATTTAATTTAATAATTCAACTCCCTAAAAAATTAAACTAACTTTCAAAATATTCCTAATAATAATTGCCCCTTGAAAACATTTTTCAAGCAATTAGAATTTTTTTGATTTTATTAGGAATATAATCCAATTTAATCAAATTAAATAAATTAACTAAAATTAAGGATTTAAAACATAAAAATCAGATAAATAAAAATTAAAAAGAAATTGTGGGAGATTGTCTGGCGCGTGCGAGGTGACAGCGAGCCTTCTTCTTCTCCAAGGCATAGAAAATCATAGCAACCAAAAACACAAGAAGTAAAACAAAACCAAGAACACATATTTGCAGAAAAAGCTGAACGTACATTGGGTTTTCAGGATGGGAGCCTTTATTTTTTCATAAACCTTCAAGACAAGCATTCTGATTTTGACAATAAGTTTTCCAAAACCAAAGAATAAAAGGAAGCATGTGGTGGTAATTACAAATTCATGACAGACGCAGAATAAATTTTCCAGAAACCAATATTTTGAAGCAAGAACACCGAGAAGCGGTTCAGAATCAGAACACTCTTTCTGAATTAAGTAAAAACATAAAACTTTAATTTTTTAACCAAATCAATAACAATCAAGCAAATTTAATTAAATTATAGAATTAAAATCCTACTCTGCTACTACTACTGGGAAATCAGAACAGGATCTGATCCCAACCGTAATGAAATAATTAAATTTTTTTTTTGTATTTTGATTTTCTGAAAACTAAGATCTCTTTAATTTTATAAAATGATAAACACATGAATCATAACAAAGAATGAATCGTAATTCGTACCTTATTTTGAAACTTGATCTTTGTCTTGTCGTATCTTTCAAATCGTTCACGAAATCGATTTATCTCAACCATCATAGCCGTACAAGTGTTCGGCCTCTAACAGTATCCGCAGAATAGGTTGAGAGAACTCTGTAACTCTTACAGAAAGGGTTAAGCAAGAAGTGTTAACTCTATAGAGCTTAAGCCTATTTATAATAAGTTTTGGACGTTTTTGTAATTTAATTGAAATTAAATTCTAATTTCAGTTAAAATTTAATTAGAATTTGTAATTCTAATTAAATACCAATTATATTCAAATAAGATACAACATCTCATATTAGTCCTTATTTATTAAATATCTCATATTTAATCATAAAGTTTCTCAAACTTTACAATCAAGTGCAACTTGCTTAAAATAACTTTGCTTTGTTCAACCTATTCTTTATGTAAGACCCATTAGGTTCTCAAATATGTTGACAATGATTATAAATTATAAATTATAATTATAATTCATAATTATAATTCTCCAATTAAATAATTTATAATCATAGATCAAGATTAGCGCCTAGCAATGTATCATGACCACATAAATATCTAGGAATATCAAAGTAGTTTTAACTAACCTCTTCATGCATTTTTTTTATAATTCAATCATTTCATCAACCAATGTTTCGATTATACATAGAGTATGAAATTAATGTCTACTTTATTTTAAATCCGATCATATTAGTTCTCTACTATTAACTATCGATTCATTTAATAACATATGTAAACTATTTACAAAACGTCATTCTAGCTTGACTAATGATTTCCTAAATCAATACTAATCGAGAACAACAAAACATTCTCCCTAATTACTTTAGAGTGATGAATCCTATCTTAATCACACAACTATCTCCATATAGTTCATGCTTCATCTAATGACTACCGATTGAACGACCTATGATTAAATAGATCATAAGTAGTATCAAAACATAGCAATTCCTATACAAAATAACTTGAGAGACCTCAAGTCAAAAGATACTTATACAATCATCACAATGAGAATTCCATAGACATAATAAAACAATGACTAGGAACATTTAGGAATAATACATAACTTTGGAGATCTCAAGTGAAAAGATCATTTATGGAATTCTTATTGTAATGATTGTATAAGTGATCCTTTGACTTGAGGTCATCAAAGTTATCTTATATGGGGATTACTACATTTTGATATTACTTATGATCTATTTAATCATGGGCCATTTAATCGGTAGTTATTGGATGTAGCATGAACTATATGGAAGTAGTTGAGTAATCAAGATAGGATTCATCACCCTAAAGTAATTAGGGAGAATGTTTCGCTGTTCTTGATTAGTATTGATCTAGGAAATCCTTGGCTAAGGTGAAATGATGCTTTGTAAATAGTTTACAAATGTCATTAATTGAATCGATAGCTAATGGTGGAGAACTAATATGATTAGACTCAAAATAGAGTAGACATTAATTTTATGCTCTATGTCTAATCAGAACATTGTATGATGAAAGGATTGAATTATACGAAAAAATCATGCACGAAAAGGTTAGTCAAAACTATTTTGACATTCCTAAATATTTGGGTGGTCATGATGTGTTGCTAGACGTCGATCTTGATTTATGATTATAAATCGTTTAATTAAAGAATTAAAGATAAATTAAAAGAAGTTTTAATTTATCTAATTCTAATTATGAATTAGAGTTAGAATTTATAATCATTGCCAATATATTTGGGAACCTAATAGGTCTCACATATAGAATGAATTGAAGAGAGCAAAGTTAATTTAATCAAGTTAGACTTGATTATAAAATTTGAGAAATTTTATGATTAAATATGAGATATTTAATAAAT
>JANQAP020000048.1:510351-522400 GCA_026874005.2 Erythroxylum coriaceum | reverse complement strand
GATGGAGAAAAGTGTGACCGGATGAAGCTATGGTATCACACTCATTATGATGAAAGTAAAGGTCAATGGACAACTACCGAATGCAAAGAAAAATGGGTGAGTACATAGTTCATTTACAAATATTTCTTCAATGAGACTGTGTATCTAATATATTCTTAATTTTTCAGGAATTAATATGTAAGGAATTAACAGATTCAATAGAACAAGGTCATTCGATGACAGTGGATGAAGTGTGTGACAAAGTCTTGGGCACTAGATCTGATTATGTTGTTGGTATGGGAGTTGGGCCTTAACCACAAGGGAAGACTTCGGTCAGAAGGAGACTTCGACACGAACTAGAGGAGTTGAAGAAGGTTAATCAAGAGTTACAGTCTTAAGTCGATGAATTGAATAAAAAAATTGAACAATTGCAGGATCGATTAACTACCGAAGTCGAACAACAAAGAAATGAATTTGAATAACAAGAAAAGCTGTTGGAACTTTTATGTTCTACACATAATATTTGTTTAGAGTAGATATATGTACTCATATTGATATCTTATACACTTATGACGTACTTTTTATATTAATTATTGTATTATGACATATTTGGGAATTGCAATTAAATAATAAATTGTCTGCACGTATGAAATTCTTGTGATACATAAATAATTATTAAAATTAATGATATAATGAAAAATTGAAGAATTATTAAATAAATAAAATTCATAAATAATATTGAATATTTGTAAAATAAATAAGATTTTAAAATTTTGTTATTTAAAAAATAATTATTAAAATTGGAAAATTATTAAATTAAAATTTTTTTCAAAAAATAAAAAATAAAATAAATCTATTCCGTGACGTTTTTCTAATACATTCCGTGACATTTTAAAAACGTCGCGGAATCATTCACATTCGTTTTCGCGGAATGTGAATGATTCCACGATGTTTTTAAAATGTCAGAGAATGTTACTTTCCGCGACGTTTTCTAAAACGTCGCGGAATGTGAAACCGCGACGTTTTCTTCAAACGTAGCGGAAAGGCAAACCTTTCAGTGACGTTTTTATAAACGTTGCAGAATGCCAGTGTTTTTCGTGATGTTTTATATAAAACGTCACAGAAACCTTTTGCCTACACCACATTTCGCGGCATTTTTTGTGATATTTTTTAAAACATCGCAAATTGTATTCTGCGACGTTTTTGGACATTCTGTGACATTTTAAAAACGTCATAAATTGCCTTGTGGTCTTGTAGTGCTAACTAATAACAAAATCGCTAAAATTTTCAATTGTTTACCAAAAAAATCACATTCAAACTACAAATAAACCAACGACGTTAGGTAAAAACAAATAATACCCACAATCCATGAAAACCCACCCACCCATGTTCATATACCCACAATCCATGAAAACCTACCCATTTTCAACACTAACAACAAACTTTTTTGGAGACATTGGGAGGAAGAGGGAACGACAACTATGAAGTAGGGAAGAAGAGAGAAAATGAAAGAGGGGAAGAAAAAGGGGGTTTCAGGTGGCTTATGAGGCTAATCAAAAAGACGTCATTTGGTTTTAAACCAAATGATGTCGTTTTAATTTTTGGAGAATCCGACATTTACTGACAAAATTGTCATTCTGTCAGTAATTTAGATGCATAATTTTTTTGCCACCTATTGCCGCCTATTTTTATGACGAAATTTACTATTTCGTAACGATAATCTGACGATAATCTGGTGGTCGCAAAAAACCATTTTTTTGACAAATTACAAACAGAAAATCAATTTCCATCGCTAATTTACTACAGAATTTTTTCCATCAGTAATGTGTTATTTTCTTATAGTGTAGGGAAAATCGGGGTTAATAGAGTTTGTTATTAATCTACGATCAATAGTTCTAAGAGAGATGTGAAAAAAATGACAATGACGTATTATTAATTGTCTATAGGCTGAGATTGAACCGAGAACCATATCCTAAATGCGTTCATCACTTTCATCATTTTTAAATGTTTACTTTAATTTACTTTCATTAGTTTAATTTCATTTTGTTTTGTTATTTGAATCAAACCAAACCTCCCCATATCCTAAACACTAATTTCTTTCATTGAATAAGCTTTATATACACTCTCTGTGGGATTGACCTAAACTTATGATTAGCTATATTTTTAAGTTTATTTATTTTGTATAGTGTTATAATGTGCTATCATCTCAAGTTAAAGAATCACTTATACAATCATCAGAATGAGAATTTATATAGACATAAAATTAATGTTCGAAATAGAATTATCATATGTGTTTAGTTCAGTAAACTTGTTTTTCGACAAGTACTCACACATTTTTTTTAGTTTCTCTATACTTTAGTCAATGAGACCAACTACTTTCCTCATAAGAAAGAAATATAACGTGTGCTAGTTTGTTTAAGCTCTATTAATGTCTAGTCTCAATAGAATAATGACTAGAAATAATTTAGGGATAATACATAAATATTATTAATATCATATTTATGATCATTATTTCATTTACAATGTATATTTACCCCGTAGGCTTTATCATATATATCTTAATATGTACAAAATAAAAAATTTCTTTAAATAATTATGTCATTAAACTACAATCGACCGATTAGGGCATAAACTAACACCTTCCTCTATATATCATTTCTCATTTACAAACCTTCGTCATTATGTATTTAATTTAAAGAGAGGTGTTTTCATGATAAAGTATTTAACTTTAAACTTGCCATAACTTGGCACAAATTTGATGTTGCGTTTAGAAAGTATCTTTCCTCATTGAAGCCCTCCAGAGATTAGGGGAGAAGTAGAACTCCAAACCATTAAAGTCACAACTTCATAACCTTGAAAACTAGATCATCTAGCTACACAAAAATTTTGGATGCAAAATTCCAACACTCATTCTTCAATCCCTATTCTAAACAGTGCTTTTTTCTAATGCTCAAAATCCTCTTTAGCATTCTAACTTAGATACTGTGTTTACAACTTATAAACCTACCCAAACCTTTCCTCAACGTTCTAATCTAGAAATTGGCCCTTCAAGCTTCCCCTTAAATACTCAAGACATCAACAAAATGGGCAATAGAATAGTCTATCTAAATTTACCAATCCAAAAACAAATTATGACCTTTTAACATCTCCTTCTTCTGAATTTCAAAACTCAGGCTTCAAAGAAGCAAGTATAGTGGAGATAAGGCATGCTGAAAAGCTTAAACATAAATTAAAAAAAGAATTGAGTGTTATGTGAAACTCATGGAGAAAATCCACCAAAAAATAAAAAAGTAAGGGGCTGATAAACCCTTTAACATCATGATTATGACCTGTAATACAAGGGGCTCGAATTGCCCCATGAAGTAGCAAGTAATGAAAGATTATATAAAAGAGAAAAATCCTTCTTTAATAGGTTTACTGGGAATAGAAATTAAGGAACTAATATTGAATAAAAGTTTATGGTTCTTAGGGGATCAGTTGAGAAAAATTTCTAATCATGCTCAATATAAGTTAGGAAGAGTTATACTAGCCTACAGAGCAAAAGAAATTTAGGTGGTTAATACAAACAGTAATATCAATTTATGTATGTGGAAGTGTATTTATTTTTCTTAGACCCTGCACTTTAGCTAGACTTTTACTGGTTGGTTTTTTTGTTGTTACTATTGGAAGTGTATATATTTTTATTTTAAGATAAGATTCAAGTCACCTTTATCTTTATTGCTAATTATGATTTTCAAAGAAATAAACTATGGAAAGATATAGAAAAATTAGAAAAAAGTTTTAAAGGTTCATAGACTGTATTAGGAGACCAATTGTATCCTTCATCCTTTATGAAGTTGAAGGACTAGGAAATAATGTACGAATGGTAGACAAGAAACTCAGGGATTGCCTAAGTAAATTTGGGCTGGTGGATCTGACATACAGAGGAAACTTGTTTACATAGACTAACAAATAAGAGGGTCACTTCCATATAAGAAAAAAGCTAGACAAGGGACTATCAAACTCGAATTGAATGGATAAATTTCAGAATTTAGTTGCTTGGTTTAACAATCTTGGGATTTCATATCATTCCTTAATAGAGATCATAATGGATCAACATGTAAGGAATTTAATAACCCCATTCGGGTTCTTTAACTTTCTAACTGAATTAGAAGGGTATAAGAACTCCACCAATTAAGGTCTAGCTATCCAGTTAAAGGATTTGACTTATTCAAACTAGTTTATAGATTGAAGATCATTAAAAATGAACTAAAGAAGCTTTATCAATAAAATGTCTAAAATGATATTGTCAAGAAAGTGGATAAATTCAGAACTAAGCTAAACGATATACATACCTAATTATACAATGATCTAGGGAATTAGAATTTGAGAAAGATGGAGAAGCAAGGTTGAATTCCTATATCTCTTTATTGGAAGACTTTAATACCCTCCTAAAGAAAAGAAGCAAAAATCAATTGGATGAAAGAGGGGTACTCAAACTTAGCATACTTTTATAGATGTATCCAATATAGGAAAAATCTCAAGAAAATCTCAGGAATTCTTGACCCAAAAAGGAACCCCTTTTTTTGACCAAGACAAATTAAAAGAGTTAGCTTACACTCATTTCAAAGCTTTCTTAATTTTTTATTCCTCTACCACAAAGTCAATCTCTCAACTTTCAAAGTCTATTTCTCCCTCATCGAGCTATACCTAGATAGATACCTCATTGCTCCTATAACTAACTCTGAAATCAAATATGCCCTTTAGTTTCAACCCTAATAAGTCTTTAGGACTAGATGATTTCAGTGTATATTTCTTCCAAAGGTCTTAAAAGAATCCCTTTTAAAATTTAAACAAGACCTTCTTATGCCTAATCCCCAAAGTGTCCAACCCTTTTTCTTTTCAAGACTTTAGGCTAATATTCTGTTATGATCTCCTTTAAAAATTAGTTCCAAGATCCTTACTTAAAGAATTAAGCCCTTGAAGAAATCTCTAATCAATTTATCAATATAGTTTTATTGTAGATAATAATATTGGTGATAATTTATTAGTTGCTCAAGAAATTTTCAAGGAATATCATATGAACAAACCTATTAAGAGTTGCTCCTTGAAGATAAACTTTAACAAAGCTTTTGATTTACTCAACTAGACATTGTTGGTTCACATATTTCAAATTTTTTGGATTTCCCTCTAAGTTTATTAATTGGATTCATCGATGCATTGCAACCACCACCTCTTACAATGTACCAATTAATGGTAAAGCCATTCCAATCTTCAAAGGAGCAAAAAGGTTAGATAAAGAGATCCTTTATCTCCATATATTATTTGCTCAAGTAGTAGAGGTTCTCACAAGAATGAAAGATCACATTATAACTCAAAAGAGATACTTTACATATCACTATAAACACTTCAGGTATCACTTTAGATATGTTTTCATAACATCCCATGATTGTCCATTACTCTAATAGGATATTATGAAAACATGTCCAAAGTGGTATTGTTCTTAGGGAGGTTTTGTCAAGACTCATACATGGACTACATTTTTTCAAAAGCATTGGAAGCATTGACTTTCCTTTCCAATGCCATGGACCCGATCCCATCACCATTGTCATTTCATCTACATCCCTGAATTTAATTAAGAAGTAATTAAGTTTAATTTTTATAATACCATTTGAAAAGAAGTCAAGTATAAATGAGTAATTGGTGATATTAACCGAAGTCTCCTTATCCAAATCATTCTAACACAAAACATTCACTACAATATATACAAAGAGTTAATATTAATTTGTTTATTCTTTATTCTGCTCTCTGGTCTTAATCCTTACCTCTTAGTTTTACCATACTTTTTTTAATGTAGGAATTGTTGCTTTAGGTCCTTAAATTCTGATTTTGGCTCCCTTATTATAACTTGATATTAGGATTTAGTTTTCCTCTAACCTAATTTATCTTTAACTCTTTAATATAATTTATTCTAATCCAAACAATGTTAACCTTAATTTTTCCATAAAATTTTGAATGGAAAAATAAATACTATGTAATATTATACTATCAAAATTCAAGGGCTTTTAGTTATTATTTTTATTGAAGAGAAGAGGCAAAATAATAAGTCCAAAAAATATTTATGCATAAAATAAAAAATTTGAATAAAAAATTCAAAAGATTAACCTATAGATAAAATAGTTATAATGATGGTGATGAAACCATTAACAAAAGGATTATCTTTATATAAAATAGTTGTAATGATAATGAAGAAAATACTAACAAAAAATGATTAACTTTAGTTATAATTTTCTCCCTACCTATTTTTTATTGCATGTGTTAGTTTAAGGATGATAAATAAGGAATGGTCAATTATGTGTGTATGATTTTGAATTCTTTTACAAATTAATGAAGGACTTATTTAAATTAAATAATGAATGTAACAATTAATCAAATGACAGTCACATTGACTATAAATATAATAAAAAGATAAGAGTAAGAGAGTACAAACACATATTTAAAGTGGTTTCGTTAAACAACTCTTGATCTACATTCATTCTTTACAATCTACCAGGGAATCTATCTCTTGTCATTTAAAGGGTAAAAAGGAACAATTATACATCCATCTTATTGTTGGGTGAAAATAAACTCTTATATGTCTTCCTTGCCAAGGATAAAAATGAATAATTTACACATCTTCTTTATCTTGAATGAAGAGGAACCTTATATAACTTAACTACTCTCTTGTTGATCATAATAGCTCAATTATAATTCAAGAATGCATTTTTTTAATACAACGTGCTAAAGGCCCATATCATGCTTATACACAAATAAATGCATTTAACTCTCGCAATAATTCATGCAAGCTCTCTAATATGCTAAAAATATCTCTTATAACTCACTTGTGATCTATTTATTCTTATAACCTTTATTCTTAGCCATTAAGAATGGAAATGGTTGTTAGAAATAAAATTTAATCTTTAAAAACTAAATTTAGAAAAAACTATTAGTAAAACTTGACTTAAACATATATAAGCATATTTAAAAGTTCTTTCAAAAAGTAGTTTGAAAATCAAGAGGTTTTTTTTAAAATCAAAAATAAATTTCCTTATTAAGTATATAATATCAAATTTTTATACAATTTTAAGTCCATAGAAATTTAGAAGATCAAAATAATGGTTGCAACGAATTTACATTGATTCACTATATATGAAATGACTTTAATATTTTTTATTCTTAGTCCACTTGACTTGTATTGAATTCAAGCCATCTTGAATTGTTTTTTTCTTCTCTTTGCTCATCTTGTATATCCTTTGATTGCTTAATTAATTCAATCAACTCATTTTGTTACTTTGCCTTTTATTAACTTTGATCTTTTACTTATTCTTTGATTCTAAGATAATTGAATTACTATTATCACAAAATTTAAATATAATAATAGTAATATATTTTCTTATTATTAAAACGATGAGTTAGGATCTTACTTGATTTTACGTCTCTATATTTTATAATGACAAAATATTATATGATATTAGAAAATAAATTATATTGAATAAACTCCCTATATATCAAAGAAATATGTAATATATGCTCTCCTTTAATTCATGAATTATTGATTTATAAAGAACAAGTTTCAATATATCTGTTTCTCCCTTTTTCATCAATATTAAAAATGACATATAACATAGAAAGTTATGATTGTTAAAAGTAAAAAATAAATAAATTATCTCTTTCCCTTTTTAGAAACTCTATTATATAATTAAATGTATATGCAAAACGTTTGTCAAAGAAATAGACAATTTTTAATAAGCTTATGTACCAATTTAAAGATGGCCTATCTTTCTCCTTACGTATATGTACTAATGCTTCCCATTAAATATGAATGTCAAGGTAATATATTCAAAATTATGAAAGCATATTGTTTTCAATGATTTTTAGTGCATATTGTTTCCTCCTTTTTTGTACCATCAATGATTTTTAGTGCATATTGTTTCCCCCTTTTTTGTTCCATCAATGATTTTTAGTTTTTTCTTCCTCACTTGGTTCAATAATTGATATTTTTATATCAATTGATTGCTTAACCCTTATGAGCTTTTTGTGATTATCCTTTTTAAATCAATTGTTGAACTTACTATGTTTATTCCTTATTTGATACTAATGGAAGTGATATCGATTATTGTATTAATTTGACGCCACTTAATATTGATCTACATTTTCCTAGCAATGAATATGTTTAGGTACCCACACAAACTTAGGCTTTCAAGGTTTAGTGATTAAACGTTTTTTAACTTGTAAATTTTTATGTTTACTTCAGAAAGTAAAATGTATGAATATGGAAACAATCTCCATAAAGATAACATATCACATAAATTTGTTTTAGATTATGTGAATGACGTGCAGCGCGTCGTAACGCTACGCCAAAATAAACTAGACCTATTATTACTATAGCAGTGGTGAATCTAGGTCGATCCCACAAAGAGTGTTTAGTTAGCTTTTGAAATGAAATTAACCGGTGTTTAGGTTTAGGGGGTTTTGTTTGGTTTAAGATAAGAAAATAAAACTAAACTAACTAACAAAAGCAAATTGAAGAAAACATATAAAAATAATGAAAGTGGTGAATTCGTTAGGAATTCAGTTTTTTAGGTCAATCTTGGCCTACACCCTAATTAAACATATTTCAATGATTTGTTGTTCTCAAACTTCTCATAGAAACTATTAATCATAGGTTAATCTATTAACTCGAGTTTTCCCTTAGGTATTGTTTAATTAAGATACGATAGTTAATTAAACCTAACTACCGAATAACCTAGGATACGATCTTTAGATTCAATTAGGTAGTAGCATTATGAATTAGGAAAACCGATTAATCAAGGTAACAACCACATACGATGAGTTCATTTAACCTACGTTATGTTATCCCTAATGATTATGAATCATTAGTTGCTACAAATGAATTTCAACATAACAATTACGAATTATGTTGAAATTCTAGCAAGGGTTTATAACAAAATGATCTAATGAATACATTAAAACCATCTTTTCACAATACCTAAATCCATACACATCGGATAACATAATCAATTTCTAAAGAGAGAAAGAAAACAACAATATAAAGAGAAATACACTTAGCTGGGTCGTCGGCGTCGAAGTCACCTCCAAACCAGCGTCGGAAAGCTACCCCTCTGTGGGTCTTCTTACGGTGAAGAGCTTTCCTCCCTCTTCATGCTATTCTAAAGCTCCTGAAGTTTTCCCAGCTGAAACATACCAAAACTTTCTTAAACTTGTCTTCACATGTCCCTTAGCTTATATTAAAAATGTAGGGTTAAATAGGTGAGTTGTCAATAGCTCACGGTGGTGCAAGGGGCTATCACAGGTGTGACTGTTTATCACACTTGTTATTTAACATTGCATGGGCGTGAGAGTGGTCTTATGCCCATGACTCAAGGTTGTGACATTTCCTAGTCTAGTCGTGAAACATGCTTTATTTTCCATTCTTTTATTTTATTTTCTAAGTGCAGCTATCCTGTTGTGAGAAGCATTGGTTGTTGCATAGGTGTTGGCTGTTGAGAGCTAGCATGAGAAGCATGCATGGGCTGGATGAGAAGGTCACCATGAGAAGCATTATCTAAATGCAAGCCCTGAGTAGCCTTTTCTAGTCCCCTCTTCATGTCACACACAAGTCCTCTTTATTTAAGGAATGACAGTTGGTCCAATGCAGTCCCATGCACAACCCTCACACTTGTGTAGCTATCCACCAAGATTTTTTAGCAGTTGACACCTATACAAGCTTTGTCCTCTTGCCAGACATCCCACGTTGCATGCCTGTGAAATTTTCTGGATGTCCATGAGCTAAGTTGCTTCATGATCTTGTTATTTTCTTGTCTTTACTTGCTCCAATCTTTCTCATTCTTGCTCCATGAAGACAAGTGAGTGTGATTCTTCCGAAAATGACCCAAATGTAGTGCTTTCGAATCACTTTAGCTCCTTCGATTCCAAATCATACTTAAAATCATATATGAGTCAAAGTGAGTATCTTAAGCAATTTCATGTCACTAATCGCTAAATGTTATGAAATAATTATACAATCAATTAAGCACATGCCAATTCCTCCCACACTTAGCTTTTGTGCATCCTCGGGTAAAACATCAAAATTAAGCTCATAGACCTAAAAACATTTACTCATCCTATATTTTTCAAGACTATATCATTATAAGCAAAGATGAATGACTTTCAAAAATCATAGCAAGAACTTAACATTCCAAGCTTTTACTTATGATCAATCAACATTCAATACGTTTAAAAACTGAGCAATCTAATGGTAGATTTGGAAAATGTGTTTAAATAAGATATATTCATAGGTACACTCAATACCATTATTGATCATGCCATTCCACAACTTTACATATCATTTCATTTCTCCACCACTAAGGTTCACACGCAAAATCATGAATCAAAGGACTTTTCATGGTTGTAATGTAGTAAAGGTAAGGTGAGATGTATTTGGGTAAAGTATCTTGAAATTCATTAAAGCTAGTGAAACAAAGCAATACTCAATGTGACATCAAGTGCAAAAACCATCATTCCCTCACAATTGTGTACATCAACTATGATGAATGTAAAAATGATGTTTCATTGCTCAACTCAAGCTTTCACAAATAAACCATATGAAGCATATATCACTCACAAAAATTGATCATAAATAAGATCTGGTGACCATAGGGAGTGATCATTGAAAGCAAAATCCATCTCATATCCAACATACACAAGTCACCCATTCAATACAACTTTTGGAAGAAAGATTACTCATAAATTACTTTGCAGCACATATGCATTTCCTCCTTGATACATTTTTTAAAAATTTTTTTATTCGTTTTCTTTTCTTTTCTTTTCTTTTGCTTTTCTCTTTTCTTTCTTTCTTTCTCTTTCTTTTCTTTTATAAAAATTAAAAGAAACTACATCAACATGGGAATTTCAATAATAAGACATAAAATAACGTCCCAAAATTATTGCCAACCCATACACATGGATACCCCCACACTTATACTTTTGCATATCCATAAACTCAACAATCAACAAATGTTCCACTAGCTTTAAAACCTGGAAAGGACATTTGGTTAGGTTTTAAACATGTAATGTGGCTAATACATAAAGAAAAAGTGGGTAAAGCTCAAGGGGACTTATCAAAAGGAAAATCATATAATGGGTAGGCTATTTGGCTAATATAGTTCATAAAAGCAAAGAATGCCTAATGATCTCTATATTAATGCATGTGATAAAAATGTGGTCTTGAATAGAAATTCAATGCAAAATTAGGATATAAATTTCATGAAGGTCACACAATATCAAAAGAGAATGAGACTGATATAAATGTGTCATTCTAATAAGGCTCAAAATATCACTGGCTTTGTCTACCACTAGTCACTACTCTTCTAAAGATAATGCACATCGATCAATCACAAAAGTAAAAGTACATGCTCAAGTTGCCATAAAATTCTCTAGTCAATTCATTCTCTAATCATGACTATATAATCCTAGAATCAATAGAAAATAAGAAAATATTTGTTTGTTTGTTTTATTCTTTCTCTCATTTTGATTGAAAACTTAAAACAAGCAAGCAACAAACCAATATAGAAACACACATGCATATCTAACTAGTGCGAAAAAATAAAGGAAAAGAAATTCACTTCCCTTGGGTTACCTCCCAAGAAACGTTTAGCTCAACTCCATATTTTCTCCTCACGTGACAAAATTTGTGATCTTCAGGTATCACAATTTGAGCCACTTCCACATGAGATTGTTCAGGATAGGGTCTTGGTTGATAATCTGACATATTCAGCATATGCCCTATCTTCATAATCTTAATCTCTACTAATTTTTTACACTCTTGGAATATCTCTTCACCCTTCTCCTCATTGCTCAATTTATCTAACATGCCAAGTAAAGGTGAAGGGTTAGTATTAACAATAATTACAGACTCAGTGTCGCACCCCTTACCGTCGGGTACATACCGGGACGCTCGGAGGTCATTCTGGTACATATCCTACGATAAGGGTGAGCTACGTTCGAACACTACACTAATTTCACGTGGCATCATATCATTATTCATTATAAA
>JANQAP020000048.1:419734-431172 GCA_026874005.2 Erythroxylum coriaceum | reverse complement strand
ACATGTGCAAAATTCACTATTCATGTGCATATATGAATGCATGAACATAGCAATAAAATTTTAATCTCTTCTAACCCATTCCAATTTTCCAAATTACTATAGGTGAGGGGATGTTACAGATTGAGGATACAACAACAAGCAGAGGATACATTGACAAAAGAAAGGATTCAAAAGCAAGGTTAAAGCGAGGAGAGGATACAAGAAGAAGGAGAGGATAGCACAGCAAGGAGTTAAAGTTGTAGCAACAGAGTCGGTAATATAATCTCCATCTTATTCTTATGATAATTATTTTCCATATACCGTGTCATGTATGGCTTGGCATGTTAATTTGGTTATCTTGTTTCTGCTGTGCTTTGATTTCTAAAAAAGTTTTGAAATCTACCATTTTAACCAAATCTTTTATATTGTATTTTCCGATCCAACATGAACAATGTTAAGTGATGACAACAAATTGAAGTAATATGCTTCTTCTTTTAATTTTTATCGCTGTAATTAGTTAATGTTACACTTTCCGATCATTTGATATGAAGTTCCAACTCAATCCATAATAATACCAATTGTAAGTATGAAGAATGGAAATTAAATAATTGAACAATCATATTATTTGAATTAAAACGATATTAATTTTTAAAAATCAAGAAATTTGTTTATTAATGTTTTCACTAGACATGTTATAGGATTGTACTTTTAATTTCCCAATGCATCATGAAAATTAACATAGATTTTTTCTTGTTGACTTTTAATTCAAAATCTCAAGCTAGCAAGGTGATTGAAACTTGTCCCTAACATTGCAATGTAACCCTTAATTATCCAAAGTCGAAAGCCAAGGATGGAACTTGATCGAGCAAAGCTTAAATATGTTCTCATTTGGGCACAATTCCATTATGTGCCTCTAGAATATTGGAGCACCATAAGGCTAAGTTACTTAGCTAAATCTATAGGCAAACCATTGTTTATGGACTTAGCTAAATCTATAGGCAAACCATTGTTTATGGATGAGAATATAATAACTATATGTTAGATTAGTTATGCCAAAATTTGCATATAGGTTGAAATGGACAAGGAGTTTCTAGTCTATATTGGGATTCGTTGCCATAGGAGCTACCCCTTCTAAGTCTCATTACAGAGGCAAACAACAATTCGTTTAGAATGGTAGACGAATTTGATGAGGGAATTTTTTTGGCTTCATTAAATTGAGACCACTTCAAATCTTCGTTTTCAAGAGGGATGATTAACTCCGCAAATATCGATCTTCTGCCTCATACAACTTGGGCTGATGACCGGGGGAAGTTTAGGATAGATTGGGAGACCCATAAGCTATCAGTAGGGGTAAGAGGTGAAATGCCTAAAAAAATTGTGGTTAGGAAGGTTATATAAGCAGTGGTCGATAAGGCCCTTCTAAATAGTGTTATCTTGGGAAGCTAAGAGGACAGGTTTGAAACTCATTCAGTTGCAATTGATCCTAATATGGTTTTATCAAGACCAAGATCATTCCTACGGGATTTAGATTAAGAACAACTAATGATGGAGGAAGTTGATCTTAATCTGCCTCTATGAAGAAGCCAGTTTAATAGAAAGCTTTTGAAAACGCTAGCTAAAAAGCATGGACCCTCTTGGCAAGCTTATGGAAAGAAAAATTTTAGCTATATATTTATGGAAGATTTAGATAAAGAAAGCAACTGAATGGAGACCAACTAGAAGGAAGTTTGAAAGAGGAGATCACTTGAAGCTAAATGGAAAGGAAAGGAATTCTATTAGGGAACCAAGCATAGAGGAGAATCAACCTCAATCAAACTTATAGATTTAGCCCTTGGAATGAGTGGATCCAAACCCCAAAGAGTCCTTTATAGATTTAGTAATTATCATTCCTAACCTTCAAAGAAGTGACAACACTAAACAGAATATTTAGATCTTGATATAAAAACATCAAGCGATAATGATGGTGTTAGCCCTATTACTAAAGAACTAAGGAGTTCTAACGATGCTTACACTCTTGTAGTTAGAAGATTAGGTAAGAAAAAAGGTTAAAAGGGTCATAAGTGGTCCATGTGTATTATAACCTAGAATGTTAGAGGTTTAATGACCCAAACAAGTAACAAGTTGTCAATGATTACCTTAAAGCAACAAAACCATTCATATATAGCCTTTTGGAGACTAAAATCAAAGAGGAAAACTACAAGAAGCTTTGTGTTATTAAGAACAATTAGAGAATCATTAACAATGATGCATTTTAATACAATGAAAGGATCGTTGAAGGCTACAACCCTAAATATATTATGATAGAGTGCTATAGGTCTAATTCTTAAGCCATATATATTTTGATTACCTTGAGACTTTCAGGTAAGAAACTTCGCATAAGCTTCATATATGCAGCTAACCTAGCTTTCCAAAGAAAGACGCTTTAATAGGATCTTTATAATATTTTTTGAGTATCTAAGATCCCTAGTTCCTAATAGGTGACTTCAATTGCACTTTATTTAACACTAAAACTGAAGGAGGACTATGAATTAAGTCACCTTGTTCAGGCCTCAAAGCATATCTAAGTGGAGTTGAGGATCCAAACTATAAAGGGAGTTGTTACATCTAGTCCAACAAACAAAAAGGGAATTGCAATTAAAGAAATAGGCCAGCCATTAATTAATATTAATCCACATAAAACACTTTATTTAGATGGCTTTAATGTTTATTTCTATAGAAAAACCTAGAAATTGTCTATCATATATATAAGGCAATACTAGTGTTTTTCAACATTCGGATCATACTAAATGAGATAAATTAGACTCATATATGCTTGGTCCCTAAGATTCTTGACCCAATCACATTGAGGGGCTTTAGACCAATTTCATGTTGCAATACTCTATATAAGCTTAAGCATCTTGGTATAAAAACTGAAATGGGTAATTGCCTCTTTCACAAGCAAGATGCAAAGAGCATACAATAGGAGTAGGAACATAGGAGATAATGTCTTCCTCCTTGTGTAAGAGCTATTATAGGGATATTAAAGGAAGTTGACATGGAAACTATATGTACTAAATATTGACTTTAAAAGGGCTTTTGACTTAGTAAATTAAGACTTCCTTTTTCACTCTCTAGAAGCCTTTGTAATCCTGTAAAGTTCTTAAACTAGATAAAACAATGTATAACCACTACTTCTTTCAGTGTAATGGTAAATAGAGAACAAACATAATGAGTTCAAAGTAAAAAAGGGGTAAGATAAGGTGATCCCTTGTCCCTATACCCTTACATAATTTATTTGGAGACATGACTTAAACTTATAGCCATCAGCATCCAAGAGAATACAACTTTCAAATACCATAGGAAAATATGCAAAAATGAAGCTTTTTAACCTAACATTTATTGATGACCTGTTAATGTTTTGCAAAGTAGACCTAGAATTAGTCTCAACCATCTTAAATCCGTTTCACAAATTTAATAAGTTATTAGTGATAGAAGTCAACAATAAAAAAAAGATTCATTATACTATCCAAATATGCTTTCAATTTCAGGTACCTCCCTTTACCTACTTAAGAGTTCCAATAACTATTGCTAGACTTTCGTATTGAGATTGCAAGGAGTTCTTTGAGATAATAGAAAGAACTAATAAATGATGTAACAAAAGTCTCTCTTATGCTGGAAGATTGTATGTAATATGTATACCTACTGGATACAACATCTAGTACTATCTAATAAGCTTATTAAAGACACTAAAAGACTAATAAGAAATTTGTTGTGGAATGGAGATGGATATAAGAACTTAGGCTCCAAGGTTGCATGGAATGAGAAATGTAAACAATTAGTGTAAGCGGGACTTGGCATCAAATCCATTAAGACCTCTAGTAAAACATTTGTACCTAAGAGAGTCTAAAAATTGCTTACTGATCATAAAGAGAACTTGTGGTTCAAAAAGATGCATACCTACCACTTAAAAGGAGACAACGTTTTAAGTTCCAAAAAAACCAAAACATATCTTGGACCTTCCATCAAATACTGAAACTTAGGAGTAGTGTTTGTAATAAAATTAAGTGTTTGATAAGTAATGGAAAACAAACTAGCTTATGGTTTGATAATTGGAGTAAAAAGGATTCACTATACCTAATACCTAACATTTTCCAATTCAGGCGTATGCTAAAGCTTAATGCCAAAGTTGAGGAGCTAACTAAGGATAATAATTAGGACATTGGGCATAAGGTTTTGAATGCTTGAGGGAGGCCTTACCTAGTTACAAGTTGAAGAGAGAGATAAAAGATGAGATGATTTGGACTAGACATAATCTATGATAATTCACTAACAAGTTTGCTTACAAACTATTTGAGCGAAAACATCCCAACGTGCCTTAGTAAAGGTAATGTGGTTTAAAGGTCATATCCTAATAATGAACTTCATATTGTGGCTCATAACGTTCAATAAACTAAGCATATTGATAAGGTAAAGACCAGATTGAACAATAACTTGCAATGCAGTCTATGCAACATGGTACTACTAAGAACCAAAGATCATTTATACTTCCAAAACACATTTGCCAATGAATTGTGGGGAATTATTCAAAGAGCTTCTAACTTCTCAAGCAGAGAAACAACATGAAAAAGACAATTGCGAAAATATCTAAAGCTTCACTACCTAAAGATGACAAATTGCTCCTAAAGCTAGCATTGAGCATGATAGCTTATAGAGTATGAAAGGAGAGAAATTTTAAAGGATTCAAAAGGAAACAAACTGGCTTTGATACATTCAAATCTAACACATTATATAAGATAAAGGAGTTGTTGTGGACCAACTTCAACTACATGAATTTCTATAATACTGTTACAATTAGATGAGGGCTAAGCTAAACTATGGCTAACCAACTACAATACATAGATTGATAAATTGGTAACGTCTCTCTTTTAGTTTTCTTGAATGGTATAGGTTGTCGATGAGATTTACTTCAAGTTTAATCTTTTGATTGAACTTTTGTAAGGCGAATGCTTGTTTACTTTTGGAATATAAATCTTCAATTTCGAAAAAAATCCTAATAAAATATTGTTATATTTTAATATATTAAAGCAATCAAATCAGAAAATAAGGCAATATGAGTTTTGATACATAATGCAATACAAAGAAAATCTACTATTTGTAAGCTAAAACACAAACATGTGATGCTAATTAGTTCACCGGTGGGAATGCAACATAGTTTGAAAAGGACTATAATTGGCATAAAAATCTAGTTCATCTTCAAAAGTATGCAAGATAAAACAAAGACATAATGAACATCAATTTAAGAATTTTGAAGTTTAAATCCATCAAGTTTTGAGCAAAGTCGATATTTTGCAAAGTAGTTGTGCCCGAAATGCATTTTAACCTCGAAGTCTTCGGTGAATGTTGCCAATTGATTGAGCAAGACTAAGACTTTTTAGGCATTGTTATGTATATTTAAAGATACCAATTAACATCAAACTATGCGAGCAGTTTATAGTCTATTATTTATATAAAATTGCTTAATTATTATAAACGAAACTAATTCGTAACAATAAGTACAAGTAATCTTAAGGAAAAGAAGACCCACAGAAATAATTATTGATAATCATGGTAATCAATACTATAGTACTGATACAATTTTCTTTTATACTAGTACTGAATCATTTTCCGTTAATAAGAAAACAACTATTATTTTCAGTCTTGCAACTACGTTGAATTTATTTTCTTGTCTTATTCGTATTTACAAGTGAAAGCTAACTCTGCAATGCTATTTATGAAGTTGAACGAGCTCCAATAGGATCCTCTTAAACACATTTGCCACCTTCCAAGACAAAACCAAAATATAAAAGAAAAGGTAGTTAATTACAATACCCCGGAACTCAAAATAATAAAATAAAGTTGTTACTTTGTTGCCAGAATGTAGATAAATTGGCAAGAGAAGATTCGAACCATTCAAGCGGAGATCATGACTAGCTACGTGGATCGCATGAGTTTGATGGGTTTGAAATTCTTCAGGTGTTTTCCTGTCGTTTTGTTTGTTATGTCTTGTTACACGGTGAGCAAAAAATTTCTATGCTATCACCGCTAAAAAGACATATATGACATCCATAAAAATATAGATGCTCCTCCAGTGGATATTAAAGACCATTAGCTGACAAATTAAGATTTATCATCCTGCATTCGCCTTTTGTTCCTTCCGTTGTTTCTTTTACAAAAAGAAGACAAACAGGAATGATGGGTATACATGCGACCTCTATATCAAATTAAAGTTGGCGTTAGATTCATGGCATATATGGTGATTGGTAAGATACGGGACTAATTTATTGTTCGCTTTGCGCGTACTAATTACGTGGACATTGTTGTCTTTCATGCAAATTGTAGATACTAATTAGATATTAAATGAGTTTTAAAGCAAATATCTTATTCCAATGTGGAGCATTGTCTTATGTGTTCGAGCAATACCAATTTGTTTTTTGAAGTTTATCGCCAGATTTTCTTCCTAGTAAAGGATCCATGTTTAGCATTGACTGTAAGGCAATTTAGTGAGAACTAAAAGGTAAGAAGCAGCAACATATATCGTTACCGAAGTAAGAAATAGTAAGTATTTGTGTTTTCTAAACAGGAACAAAAGAAGAGAAATATAAGGAAAGCTGGCTTCCTAAGCCTAGAACTCAAACACTTCTGCAATACTTTCAACTATGATTCATCAGAACACAAGTTGAGTTTCTGAACAACCAGACAATCATAAATTGGCAGATGAGAATGAAAAATTGTGTGAGATGTAGATGCATGGTTTCTTGTTTACTTCGACTACTTCTGTCACTGGATATAGCATGGTTTCAAATAAAAGAAGGTTAATTTCTCGCTGAGTTACGTACTTATTTAAAAACGAATAAACCGCAGTTCCAACAAATCATATCTTCTACCAAAATATTCACTGAAGAAGCGGAAGCCCTTTTGAAAGAAAGTATTCAGAACAGATGGAACGTTTTCTACTTCAGGAGCAAGTATAGAGTGATTTCTGTTATCACTGTCAAAATATGCATATTTGTGGTTTACTGAAGATGATTAAGTTGGAGAATGGCAGCTTATATATGTTTATGATTGTACAATAAAAAACCTAAGAAGAATAACGATTAGAGAGACACAAACATCTGAACATTTTACTTTCATTCTAATCTTGGAAGAAGTACACAAGAATGTCAATAAAGTAAAATCATAAAAATACACCACACTGAAACGGTATTATTCATCGTGTCAGCTGCTGGGACGCCATATGAAATGAATAAGAAATTTAAACTTCATATGGTATTGGGAGTCACTTTGTCTTATTTTTAAGGTGACAGAATTGCGTATTGGAGATAGTCATCTTTCTCTCTGTGTCTATAAAAAATTCATATCATGAACTCTGAAAAGCCTCTTGAAAACGATCCTGTCATCGCAGGAGAAGAAACTTGGAAAATGGCCGCATTGTCTGCATTCCTTGAAGTTGATATGTGGGAGGTATCCGGCCTCTTCTTTGGTGGCGGCACAAGCTCTTCAAAAGTTCCAGTAGAGATCACCTTTGTCAGAGACTCCAGTGCCTCTTTGAAGGAAACGGTTGGTGGGTGAGAGTTGTCTTCCACAGTCGTGACAGAGTAACCAGGAGAGTGCTCTTGGAAATCTACTTGTCCTTGCTCACCAGCCCCTTCACTTTCTAAGTTAGCCATGAGAGAAGCTTGAATATCGTAATCATAGTCTTTAAGCGGATTACTGTTCTCCTTTACCATTGCATCCTGCTGGTTCTGTAAACACCCAAGCGCAAAAGGGGAAGAACTTCCTGAGCTGCTGTCATAATTTTCTTCCTTTTGTTGCGGGGAGCTGCTCTTCTGACGAACCCGACACAATACCCAGTTATCCAACTGAAAGACTCAAAACATAAAACTTCAGTTCTGTCTTGTTAGAAGTGGCAGAATAATCTATACAAACAGGATTTAAATTATTAAATAAAATCGTATTTCGATATAAGAAATTGTGTACATTAAACTTGAAACCAATAAAGGGTACCGCTTACTCGCATTGAGTCCCTTAGGCTGTGAAGCTGATGGGTACCGTCAAGAAGTCTGTACTCCAGCATCATCCAGTTGGTCTTAATACCTTTTGGAGGACGACCTTTGTAGAACACCAAAGCTTTCTTCACACCCAAGCACTGAGATCCACTGGAGGTTAGGATCGGTTTGTCAGTGCCGGTGGCCTTCCAGTAACCAGAAGCAGCGGCCCTATTCGGACGAGAACCGTTTGGATATTTTCTGTCTCTGGGGCTGAAGAAAAACCACTCATGCTCTCCAAACAAGGCCATCCCTTAGGGGGGAAAAAATAGAAATTACCATGAATAAGGAGAACAACACTAAAGATAATCACAAACTTATACGAAATCAACATTTGATGCAGAAAAAGATGATGCATGCATACCCGGCAGTTCCCAGGGATTGAACTTGTAGATATTGACATCTGCTATTATGGAAACTTCAGGGCTTGAAGAAGACGCTATTTTCTTTTCCAAATAATAAACGATGAGCTCTTGGTCTGTGGGGTGAAACCTAAAACCCGGTGGGAGGATTGGATTGGACATGTTCATTCTGTCCACTGTCAGTTAGTGATAGCATTTGACGAAGCTTTAGGTGTTATTTATGGTTGAGGATTCACAATAGTACATGAACAAACAGTCTTTGGAGAAATCATCCTAACATTATATTGAAGTACCTACTTTGATTTTTGCTTTGTGATATAGTTTACAATGGTTTATCTCTTTCGGGTACGGGTACCTTCTGAATGTAACAAATCAGAAATAAGTTTTCATAATGAAGATTTAATTAGGGAATATTTCATGAATGCGAATTATTACAATGTATCCTTCAATTTTGGTTTCTATGGGGCTAATTGTCATCAAATCCTACAGAAGCTCTCTCAGTAAACAATCCTTCACTAACGTTAGGTCATTAACTGAATTGAAGTGAGCGAGGACTACACAGAAAAAGTCATTATCAATTCCTAATATATTTTATAGGCCTGGATAAAATAAGAAAACGTCCTTTTTATTTTCTATTTTTTATGGGTATCAAGAATAAGTTTTTATAAAAGTAAAATGAAACAAAATAAGAATAGGTTAAGAGTGAGCCTTAGACAGATGTCCTTTCTGACTTTGTCCAAAGCCGGGCTTGAAGGTTAAGATACGTTTCAAACAAAATAAAAATAAAAGTAGATTATAATATCATGTCTTGTTTTATTATTTAAATGTAGGCATTTAATGGAAGCACACTACATGGAAAAACGATTTCAACGTTTGTACATTTTTATTTAGATAAATTACATATAGAAGCATTCAATTTATTAGAAATTAATTAATAACAGAAACTTATTTACCTTTTGCAATTACGATAGCATATCATCAATTGGAAGTTTTATTATGCAAGACAAATTTTTGAATTGCATCACTAATCAAAATTATAAAAATTAAATATCTTATATTTTATACAGTAAAAATCCACAAAATTTATAGTATAATAATTTTTATAATTCTGATTTAAGTTTTAATCAATTAATAGTCGTTTAATAAATATTGTATAATAATAACGTTATTAATCGAACGAACTTGGAACCTGGAACTCATTGGTTGCATGGCAAACTAAGCTAAAGCCTTGATGCGGAAACATGAAGTGTACAGGATATGGTTTCAATTTATGGCTTTCTTCGTCATTTTCGTATTGGATTGAACAGAGTCTTAACTTGTCGGCCCCAAAATGTTGCACTATCGATGGGTCTTGAGTGACATTCTCAGCCATTACTATCGACCAATCCTTAAGCCGCAATTGACTCTTTTGGTGGAACCACACGCTAATTTACTTTTTCTTAAACGCTTTACGTCTATTATATATATGATCACCCTTTACCTCGTTAGCTTACACGATCATTTTGGTAATAACTTTGCCTTTTAAAGAAAAGCACTTTGTATATGTAATTAAGCCTGCCTGCAGTGGAAAGTTCCAAGGAAAAATGGCTTCTGTGCAGCTTTTTCCAAGAAGTATATGGCATTGCGATATGTGAATACTACTACCCTATATATGAAAAAACACAAACCTCGTACTTTCTTGTTTGTTTTGGTCGACTTGTGCAGCATACTACTGGCCGTCGCGTGCTGCTAAAGGGCATTCACGATCCTGATCGTCTCCTTCCAAGAAATCAGTGATTGAATTTATCCCTTATAATTATTTTTTGTTTGTTTCAAAAAACTTATATCTGTCTAATCCACACAATCGATCTGGAATTGAGTCATTGCTATCAGTAGTTGCGTCAGTAACCCAGCTGTAAATCCACATTATGGATACAAGCCTTTGCTTGATGATTGGTCGGCAAGTTGATGGGACATGTAAGCCTATATTACTTTGCATTTATGTTTGTCAATATTTTGAGATGTTAATCTTCGATAACTTGATACGATAACCATCGGCACTAAAAAGAGGGCCTAGAATTAAAAAAAAAAGATTATATGGAATGGCTTGTTTATCTTTAATAAAGTTTGAATAATTTTAATAAATACGATATAGACATTAGGGTTATGCATTTTCTACTTTATTTGAATGCTGAAAAAAGCAATGGAAATGATTAATAGGACATTTAGACAGCACATAATAGAATTGTAAAACAAAAAAAAATTGTTCCTTTCCTTTTCATTTTCTATTTTTAGCAGAAACCATAGAAGATAAAAGCCAAAAGTGGGAATCGATTGACCATTTCTAGCTAGCTCCGCCTTTGGTCATAAAATAGCTGGCTCATACCAATAATCCCTCCAATGTTGGCCGACTCAGCCCATCAGAACCATGACTCCACAAAGAAAAAAAGAATCTCTGAACTAACAAAGTGCTATGGTAATTTCTTTGAAAAGTCAAATAAGTTTTACGAAACTACTTCAGTATTTTATGAGTCATGCAGATTATCATGCATACTTTTTCATGGCCAAATTCTTATTAATCACAATTTTGGATTTTTCTAAATTGTAAAGTACAAGTTATATTATATTTGCAAATTATTGTAATAATCATAAATAATATGGGAACAATTATAGATAATACAACTATAATTATATAATTAATTTGATTTTAATTATAATGTTATGATTGAGATTACAGTTGTAGATTAGTGATGCACACTAAAAAAAATAATACAATATGCGACATTTTATTGATAAAACGTCGCAGATTGTGAAGAATTTTCGTGACGTTTAAAAAACGTCACAAAAATTTGAATTTTTCGCGATGTTTTATGAAAACGTCGTGGATTTGTAACACTTTTTGTGACATTTTATCAATAAAACGTCACGAAATAGAAACCACGATGTTTTATTAAATAAAACGTTGCGATTGGGGTACTTAAAATGTTCTGCCTCTGGGAGCAAAATGACGTCATTTTGGTTTTGTTAAAACGTCGACTAGAGTCCCCTTCCCGCC
>JANQAP020000048.1:325374-339354 GCA_026874005.2 Erythroxylum coriaceum | reverse complement strand
AAATCGTTGTGCTGATTGATTGGCTTCTAATGCGGAGTTTTTTGGCTTTGAATTTACTAGTTTGCAATCTCTTCTTTCGGGATGTCTTGCTATCCTCTTTGAGGATATCTGTGGAGTTTTAACCCCAAAGCCCACTGTTTAAGCTTTGCTTTTATTCCTTTGTATTAAAAAAAATAATGTAAAGCACGAACCTTTCGAATAAAGTTAGACGCTTCATAATCTAAATGATGAATCGATATGGAATTTCCGTTTATTTAAACTAAAGAGCTTTTGTTTATAAAACTAATTGTTCTCTCTAAATTAAGACTCAAAATGCTGGATGATAATACTCATATGCCAAATGTAAGGAATTGAATTGTCTACATGGCGCATGCCTAAGATGTTGGTCACCTTATGTGTTCTGGTTTCTGACAACTCAATGTAAGGTAAATACTTTAATTAATGTAAAATAGATAATAAAGATAAATAATTTAAATCTCATAACAAACTTTAAAAATTAAAGATTTCAATCAAATGCTCACGAAAGTTTTTAATGCAATGATAACTCAACTTCTAATACTTAAAAATATTTGATAAGTTATCAGCAGTAGTTATTTAATAATTCCTATTTTTTAATACTTCACGTATAGTAACTTAACAATTTTACCCAATTTTTAATATTTTAAAAAATATTTGATAGGTTATTATGAGAAGTTACTCAACAACTCCACTCCGTACGATCACTTTGATCATTTTCAAAATGTAAACACGGTTATTTGGTGAGTAAAGGTAAGAGTGTTAATTCTTGAATATCTTTTTCCTATTTAAAAAAAAGATGTTATGATTTTTTAATTCAAATTAATGATTTAAGTGTAATTTAATTATAATTATTATTTATTCTGAATAAAATCATACATTTCATATTTGATATTTGAAGTTTCTCAAACTTTTAAGTGCAACTTAGTTTAAATTAATTTTCTTTCTTTAACTACTCTTTATTTGTGATCTATTAAGCTCTTAATATGTTGAAAATGATTATAAATTATATATCTACTTTTGAAAATCTAATCATATTTGTAATTGATTTATAATTAATATTTGAAAACATTCTTTTCAAATTTTAAGTTATTTTAGCTAAAGAATTCCTTAAATTATTACTAATTAAGTACATTATACAATTCTCTTTAATTACTTTATACTGACGAATTATAACTTATACAACTATCTCTATGTAGTTTATATTGTATCCAAGTAATATTGACTAAGTTATCTTAAATAGAATAAGTCATAAGTAGCATTGAAATATATTGATTTTCATTTGAGATACCTTATAGTCTAATGATTAATTATACAATGATCATAGTGAGAAAATTTATAGATATGCAAATAATATTATATTGAAGATCCTCATAATCAAACTAGATCAACGAACTTTTCTTTAGTAGGCATACGTGCATTTGTTTGCATCTTCATATTTTGATTTATGAGATTAATTACTTTCTTTATAAGAAAGAAACATAATGTATGATAGTTTTACCATTCCATCAATATTCCGTCTTGATGAAATTACAACTAAGAATATTTTAAGAATAATACATAAATATAAATTAAATATCATAATTATGGTTTCACCCTAATTTTAATTACACAAAAATTATTCAAAGAATTTATCTTTAGTATTAAGTGTTATATATAATTAACAAAAATATATAAAGATAAAGTCTTTACTGATTAAAATAACAATGTCATACATTAAATTGCAATCAATTAATTGGTTACAAGGGCATAAATTAGCAATCTTTCACTACATTAAAGCTAATCATTTATGTATCTAATAATATATAATGTCAATTATGTGTCTTTTGGGACAACGACTTAGTGAGAAGATTTGCAAGATACTCTTCAATAAAAACTCGCTTTAATGCAATATCTTTTGCTCCACTATCTCTCTAATTAAGTGAAACTTCTTGATTGTATGTTTAGATCATTGATTAGACCTTGGTTCCTTTGTTTGAAAAATGAAACCATTGTTATAATAGTACAGTACTACTGGTTTAATAATGCTAAGAAGTATTCTAAGTTCAGTGATAAACTTTTTGATTCAAACTAATTTTTTTCCTGCCTCTAACATTAAAATGTACCTTGCCTCAATCTTAGACTCAATGATAGTTAGTTGTTTGAAACTTTTCTAACTTAATACAACGTCATTCAAAGTGAAGACATAACTTGATTATTATCTATTACCATCTAGATTAGACTAAAAACTTGCATATGAATACCACTGAACTCTTAGTTCAACTCCTTTATAAACCAAGAAAATATCTTTAATTCTTTTTAAGTACTCTAAAATTTTTTCTTTCTTAATTGTCCAATGACTATCACTGGGATTGGCTTGACTACGCTCAAAGCATAAAAGACAAATTGATCTAGTATATAACGTCGCATACATGATTGGTAATAACCGAAGGATATGGAGCGCAATCCATTTTATCTCTTTCTTTTATTTCTTTGGACATATAATCTATAAGAGAAATATCATACTATAAGTAAGAGTCTCCTCTTAGAATTCTCTATGCTAAACCAATCTATTTACGTTGATCGGGATAAGCCAATTAAAATTTTAATCTTTCTCTATGTATTTTTAGTCCTAGAATATTAAGTACTTCTATATCCTTTATGGAACAGCTTTTAGAGTACCATATCTTTACATATTAGTGCATTGGTATATCATTTCCAATTAGAAATATGTCATCCATATATAACACTAAGAAGATGACTATACTCTCACTAAACTTCTTATAGACACATGGTTCATCTACATTTTAAATGAGATCAAACTCTTTGATTATCTTGCTAAGATAGATGTTCCAACTTTGTGATAATTTTTTTTAAACTTACATATTTGATTAGAAAATCTTTTGGACTCAAAACCTTTAGGTTGGGGTCACACACACATCCTTAAGAAATTTCTATTAAAAAAGGTTGCTTTGGAATCTATTTGCCAGATTTGTAATCATGATATGCATATATAGTCAATAAGATCCTTATAAACTTAACCATAGCTACTGGCACAAAGGTTTCATCAAAATCAACTTCTTATTTTTATTTATAACCATTAGGCACTAGCCTTACTTATGTGTGTACATTACCATTTATGTTAGTTTTTCTCTTAAAAATTCACTTATTTCTAATAGGTACAATACTGTTGAGAGCATCCATTAAACTTAATTCACGTAGATGGATTCCATTATGATATTATGTCTTCATGATATTTTAAAGAATTAATATTAGAAATTGCTTACTTAAAATTAGTAGGCTCATCATCCATGAGTAATGCATTATCTTTCATCTTTCCAATATTTAGACCTAATTTGGTAAAGGGATGCGTCACATACTATGTCTTTTAAACTCTTAATTGTACATCACATATATAAACTTGAGGTTCAAGGTCCATTTGGTTGTGCATTTATGGTTCTTGAACTTTTCTAAGTTCTAACTCACTCTCACTACTTTCCTTGAGAATAAATTCTCTTTCTAAGAACATAACATGTCTTAATACAAATATCTTTTGCTTAAAAGGATGGTAAAACTGATATTTGATACTCTATTTCAAACACCCTTACATGTGCATATATCTAACTTAGCTTGAACCATGTTAGATATTGCATGCTTCACATAAACATCAATTCCCTAAATCTTTATGTGTGATAAATTTCGTCTACTACTAGTCTTTGTTAACTGATTTAGATGTAACCTTATTTAGAAGGTAATAAGTGGTTTCAAGGGCATATTCCCAAAAGAAGATAGGAAAGACTATATGATAAATTTAGACTACTACTAGTCTTTGTTAACTGATTTAGATGTAACATTATTTAGAAGGTAATCAGTGGTTTCAAGGGCATATTAACAAAAGAAGATAGGAAAAACTACATAACTCATTATGGAACGTACCATATGTAATAGAGTATGATTTCTCCTCTCAGACACTTTATTATGTTATGGAGTTCCATATGCAGTCTGTTGTGATATAATCTCATTCTATTTTAAGTAACCACGAAACTTATGATGTAAGCATTCACCACCTTGATTAGATATGAGTGTCTTGATACTTACTTTAACTTTAAATGCTTTGAACTTTTCAAATGATTTTAATTTTGTTTCAGTTAATACACATAAACATATCTAAACATATCTAAAATGATCATATGTGAATGTAATGAAATCTAAGCACCTACCTCTAGTGCCAGTAGACATAGGGCCATATATATTTAAATGTATAAGACTATTCATTTCCATTAAAGTATAGTTTGGTCATCTTATCCAAATGATTTACAGGTTTCATATATTTCATAATTAAAAGGATCTAAATATCCTTCTTTATGTAATTTTATGATTCTTTTTTTTTGATATGGCCTAACCTACAATTCCATAATTAATATCAATTTTGGTCATTTATTTCTTTTACTATTTATATTAGGGAATGATCTTTCAAGATATAATTCATACAAAGTACTTAAAGTAAAAATAAAAAACAACTTTATTCTTTATAATAAATAAAAATCCATTCAAATCTAAATAAGAAATGGAAATAAGATTTCTTTCAATGACTAAAAAAAAACAATTATCTAGTTCTATTATAAGACTAGAGGATAAAGCTAAACTAGAAGTTCCTGTAGTTGTAGCAACCTTTTGCTTTGTTGCCAACTCCCAAGTCTACTTTACCTTTCCTTAATAATCTACTGTTTTTTAACATCTGCATATTGTTATAAATATAAGAACCACATCCATTATCTAATAATGAAGAATGTGGAACTGAAGTAGAAAGATTGATCTCGATTATAAATCACTACAACAAAAAGAGCTTTAGACAATAGACAAAAACATAACTATAACTATAACTATTTTTTCTTTTTCATTAAGGCAACAAAATTTATATCGTTAAATAAAAGGAGGATTGCTATAGGTGTAAGGAAACAACATTTTTTTATTAGGCAACACAATGAATAATGTTGCCTAAAATTTTGAGTAAGGCAATAAAGCAGTTTCAAACTATAACAACAATGTTGAATGAATATAATAACAATTTGCATCTTTATAATGCAACAAATTGAATTTTTAGGCAACAGTATCTAATAACAAAATAATAGTTTTTTCTTTTATTAACAACAACATATATCAATTTTTATTAAAATAACGATATATAATATTAAAAGTAACCATACATATCATATAGTCCATATGGACTTAATTAAATTCAACCTTTAACATATTCAAAATACAATAACAAAAAATTATTAGCTAAAATATGCACCTAAATTTTCTGTCTCTAAACCATATGGAATATAAGTGTGTCAACTAAATTTTAAAAAAATGTATGGGCACTTTAAAATCCTTCACAAGTTCCTCCTTATCTATTCTTAATCATCATTTTTTTTTGAAAAATAAAAACAAGCAAGTAGATTAGAATGATTTGAAAATAATTATGCTCATAAAGATGTTGTTATATCTAAAGAATGAACTACCAACTACTTTATTGTAATCTCCATTTAATAAAGACAAATTAATCTAGTTCAAAAACTAACAATACAATTATTTAATTCTTTTTATAAACAAAGTCAGAAGGCATAGTCTTTTCAATCCACATTGGGTGCAATATGTTTGCAATGGAAAAATAAGCAATAGTAATTTGCAATTGATCTCAATGCAAAAGACAATAAGATGAACAATATTAACTTAAAGAACTTTGTCTTATGATATTCTTCACATTGATATGTATGATTTGGAAGAATAGAATATTTCAGAAAAATGCTTTAAAAATCTCCTCCTCAATTAGAGTTTAAATGTTAATAGAAAGATATTGTACTAAAGAAAACATAAAGAAATGCAAGGGAGTGCAAAAGATATAGACCTTGGTGTAACCGCAATCATTCGTAAACTAAAAGCATTGAAGTTATATATAAAAGAATAAATAAAGATAAGATACCTTTTATATGTCGAGGCCCAAACATGCAATTCTTGTATGATTCTGCCTTGAGGATAAGTGAATAAAATCATAATGCTAATACATTAAGAATGTGAACAACTCGTGTATCTTTATAAGCTTCATCTTATAAGTAGAATGATTTTAATGTCCTTACTATATTTTTGAACTATTTTATTCTATTGATTAGCAATACAATTTAAGATGTTAAAAGTTAGAAGTAAATGTAACTTGATAGGGAAATACTTAAGAGTAAGAGAGCAATGATTAAAAGCTTTAGGATAGTTATCAAGCTCAAGAAAGAAACAAATAAAGTGCAAGATATAACATAATTGGTTACAACAATCCCAAGAATTATTTGTAAAGATTGAGTCTAAAGAAAAACAAGAACACTATTAACAAATTTCCTGAAAACTAGTAATCACTACTAAAATATAATTATAATTCAATTGCTAAGTCAAAAACTAGAATAAAGGAACATCTAACAAAGTAAGACTTGTATTTTAAATAAACTTGGCCTAATGACACACTTGGGTCATAGTAATGAATAAACAATTCCAGGTACCTAACATGCATGAGACATGAAGAGAAAGCAAAACAAATGACAAAACTAACGTGTAAATGGTGTAATAGAAACTAAACCACAAAGCACTGTCAAAGAGATGGAAACTACCTCTGTTTAGGAGTCTTTTCCTTAAGTTACTTTCCCCCTATTCTATAACATGTTTTAAGGATATGTAATTTATAACATGTTTTATATAAACCAAACCTTTGTATAGATCTCACAATATAATGAGTGTTGCTCATAAGAAATAATTGGGTCAATATAGGGTCTTTGTATTCCTTAGCCTTGGATTTCCCATTTAGGTTAACTAGAAGAGCTTGTTAACCTAAATGGGTTAGAGTTATCTAGATCACTTCATTTGGTTCAAAATCTTTAAAGAGCTACTTAAGTGTTGTCTAGTAATTGCAAGTATGTAAAATTAGAATAAAATCTTATTAATAAAGAAGTGAAGAAACTGACAACTCGCGATAGAACGAAGAAGAGAATAAAGAAAACTATAAGCTTGGAGGATTATAGGATGATTGGGAGGAACAACTACAAATCAGTCAGTCAGCAAAAGAGTCAAAATTGTCTATTGGGTAATTCTAACAAGAGAAGTAAAGCAATCATTTTGCAATCAGAAAATTATCATAAAACTGTAATCATATCTTCTCTTACAACCAATAAGTATAAAACCAGAGAAAGAATATTGAAGATAATCTAGAAAGAATTTAGTTAAGGAAATATGGAAACAACGAAGATAATCCAAAAAGTATTTAGTTGAGGAAATACAACGAGTAGCGTCATACATTTTTTAGGTCCGAAGGATGCCCCGTTACTGACTCCTCCTAGAATTGTTTCGCCATAGCCGAGCTAGGAATGGCTATTAGTGGACACCCACCACTTTTCACCAGTTAGAGAGGCCCACTTCTACTATTTTAGGTTAAAGGTTAGTTGAGGAAATATATAAATATTGAAGATAATCCAGAAAGTAGTTACTTGAGGAAATAAAGCAAGTATTTACTTTTCCCCTATTTTATACTTATCAATTGCCTAAACTAATGATGAAAACAATGAAACCCAGATGAACAGTGATCTCAATTAAAGAGAAAAAAATAAAATCTTTAGCCTCAGTAATACATACAAACATTGGAATTCAAGTAAAATACATATGACTTACTTGCAAAATTGAGAAGTTTTGAGCGAGGGGTGTACAAAGAAAAGAATTGGAAAGAAACATGGGATTAGGTTTTGTCTTAAAAAGGAAGACATGTTAGGTAAAAAGAGTTTGACACCTTCATATGTGTATATATTACACGTACTTCTGTGTATTTTAAAGTAATTGTATCATGTGTTTTAATTTTACTAAATAAAAATTGGTAGTAATTTAATTTTGCTAGACATATTCTAAACATTCATTAGTAAATAGAGAAATTTTATATTTTAAATATACATTAGTAAATAGCTATATAAATAAATATGTAACATTAGTAAATACCTTTTAGTAAATAGATGACGAGAACTATAATAACAATTTTAGCTGTTGCATACATAAGACTTTATTGCAACCATTTTTTTTAGTTTTGTTGCCTTTTCTTATATGTAGCAACAAATTATTATTATCGTTGCTTTTTAATATTATTAAAGGCAATATTTTAAAAAATGTTGCATTATGTTAATTTTTAGCAACACAGTTTTACATTGATACAAATATGTCGTTGCCTAAAGCACTCTTTACTGTAGTGAATATACCTTAAGATGAGAGCTATCTTAAGCTTCCCATCTTCTAAGATAGCAAGATAAGTTTTGCATTTCCTTTTCCGGTGCCATTAACTCTATAATTTAAACATATGCCTTATTATTTTTCTTCTTCCTGAAACCAGCATTTGCCTTTTCTACTTTAGTAGAAGCCTTTTGTTTTTTTTATTCTTAAACTTCTTAAGGCCCTCTTTCTTGCTTCTAGAGGAATCCAAACTAAGAATAGAATAGATTTCCTTCTTAAGGCATCCCTTTATGGTTTTGAGCATATTCAATAGTTTAGATAATGCTATATCCTTTTGGTTAATATGGAAGTTCATGATGAACTATGAAAAGATCGAAGTAAGAGACTGAGGTGCCAAATTAATGCTTAACTCATGGTTTAGTGAAAAAAACTTAATTGGCTTAATTTCTTAATATAGCTAATCATCTTCAATACATGCAACTTTATTGAAGATCCTTCTGCCATCTTGCATCAATGTAATGCTCTAAAGGTCTAATATCTCTCTACCCTATTTTATGTACGAAACAACTCTTTGATATGCAAAATTATAGTAGGAACATCCATTTCATGTGGTCTTTGATGCTTAGGAGACATCCTAGTCAATATCACACATGTAGCTTACTCAAAATTATGGATATGACAATAATAACTTTTCCAAACTTTATCAGTTGCATCTAGGTGGTAGAATTACATTGCTAGAAACATACAACTTTGTTTGCTTCCTTGAGATCAATTTTTAAGTTTTGAAATTAGTCTAAGAAGTTAGCTTTAGTAAGCTTGTTAACATCCATAATACTTTTAGGAACAAATTGTTACTCATTTTATCTAACAATTAAAAAGACATAAAAAAGTAAGTATTAATTTACATTACAGAACTAAATAAAATGAGAACTTTTAATAAATATTTCATTACTCTTATTATTTTATTCAATATAATTGCCCTTACTATTAAATTAAGAAATTATCAAATATTTTCTTAGAAGGTTAGAATCTCATTCAAATTAAGTTACTCTTTAGTACGGCTGGTCAAAATCGCAAGAGCGGTGAGTTGGTTCTAATAGTAAAACCAGAGACAAAAGTTGGAGATGTTGGAGCATATAATATAATATTAATTCAGCTTATTTACGGACCCTTGATATTGATAGTAATGATAGCTAGCAAGATCACATGCTTAGGGTTGTGCCAACCCCACGAAGTGGAATATATAATTTATTCAACGTTGCGAGCTAAAGCTTGACGAAATTTGAAGGCGTTTTGGCTGTAGCCAAATTTATTTGTCTACCACTTCCCCAAGATCAGAGATAGGTCCACGCGCTAGCTATTAAGGTTCATTAATCTAATAACTTAGTTTTATCTTCCTCTTTATTTCTAAGTGGATGCCTGGACTACATAGCAGTTTACTTTGGAAAAGGTACTACGTAGAGAAATTATATTACCTGAAAAGTCAATCAGCAAAATACGAGAAACGTTACAAATTGTGGGGTTAACTTTGAAATTTACGTGGAACCTAGCAGAAAACTTCTATTTGAATTGAACGCTGAAAAAGATAATCTTGTAAACTTTGTTATGTTCCATTTAAAGATCTATTTCGAAAGGAGAAAGATAGAGAAACAAATCTACAGGAGAATAATTAGAGAAACGGACTAGTTAGGTTGTTACTTTTAACTAAATGTATAATTGATATCGTGTTAGATGACTGGTGTCTGCTGGACCTTAATCAACTTGAAACAGAAATAGCATGACATAATTGCATGCCCTAGTTAAAGTAGTGCAATCGTGTTATTAGTTTCATAGTCAATTTTCAGAGAGGTTTATTGGCTTCGAAAACTCACCTAACCCATGAAACTCGTTAGATTTTAATACAAAATGAATCCTGATCAATCATGTTGGATTATTAAAAATAAATTTAACTTCAGAAACGTAGGTGAATTTGTTGAAATATACGTGATTGGGGTGTTATGACTTCTTTTAGATTTTTAGCCTTTCAAGAGATGCACATATATTGCCTTTCTTTCCAAGAATGGGCATCATAAAAGAAACCCCTAATTCTCTTTTGGGGACTATAACAACTTATTTATATATAGTGCTTATTCATAATTTTATCCATCACAAGTTAGCAATATAATATTAAGGTTTCTATGCATATAATAACTCATATCATTAGATGATTTAGGCTCATTAGCCTTAAACCGTATTATATCACTTTTAGCCTTATGCTAAACTTTATGATAGCCATGAAATATAATTATTAATATATATGTAAGTCCATTAAAAACTTCAACAATCTCCCACTTGGACTACATATATATAATACCTTATATTATATGTCATAAACCTTATGAGTTTAAAATTTTTTGATTATAAATCATATTTAATTATTCTGATCCATCAATCATATCAATATAGGATCAAAAAAATCTTTGTCACAATTATTGTGATTGAACCCATCAGCGGTCATATACATCAATATAATTAATGACATAGATCATGTATAATCTCTAGCATAAAAATTTCATATCACGTGATCTTGACATGCCTATCCCTAATTGGTCCTACTTTATTGCCTAAACCAAATGAAATCATAGTGTAAACTCGCAAAATCCTTTATACTACAATATTAAATTATACAAAAACTATAAGGCAAGTTTATAACCAAAAGTAGCCATAAATACAAACTCCCACTAAACTAACATCTTATCAAATGACATAACACCCAATAAGTAGTGTGCTTATGAAAGACTTTAAATGGTGAACCTTTAGTTAGCAAATCCACAACCTTAGAGTTTGTCTTTGATAAGTGATATTTGTTATAGAATTGTCTAAGTTATTTTATGTGATAATGTGTATGTTTAGTATACATAATAGGGTGTTTAGCCTAGGTTTTGTGATATTTTCATATAACTTACATGTGTATGTGATTGTATATGATATATTACATGTTAGGTTATAAATGAAGGTTTTTAAGCTTATGTTTTGCATGTTTTTCATGTGTTTTGATGTACATACATTTTGCATAGTTGTATGTCAATGTTTGGGTAGGATTAGGACCTTATTTATGATGATTATCAACTTACTTACATGTGGACTTGTTGTAGGTATCAAAGGAGAAACAAAAGAAGAAAATAAGGCTAGAAAAAAATAGGTGGTCAAGATTGTGACCCAGCTTGCTCCACTTGCATCCTAAGTCTGTTCAAGCACCCAAAGAGGTATAAAAATACCATTTTAAACCTTAAGAAAAAGAGAAGGGTCATGCGACACACCAAAAAGAGGAAGATAAACACATTTTTAGTTGGATTTTCGAGTAGAATCAAGTGATTTCAAGGGATCTCAAAGTTGCCACACCAAGTTCCAACTTTGTTCTTTAACTCATAAGCCTTCTATTCTCTCTTCTCTCTTCTCTCATTTTTTTAATTTAGTTATTGCATGGAGAAGATGTATGGACTTGTTATGAGGATGTTTTTGATGATTGCAATGGATTTCTAAATAAATTTTAGGGTTGTTCTTACCATAACTATGTAAGAATTTACTTTGGTTTAATGTATAGTTTGCTTTAATGCTTATGATGTGTGGACTTTATATGCCTTGTTTACATTGAGAAATGGAGTTAGGAAATTAGTTTGGATGTACCATGAGAGTTATCAGTCTTGACAGCCCTTAACACATCAAGATAATATGACATCTAGAGAGAGATCGTGGATATTTTGATGGTTGTCCAATAGGTTACTTCATATCCACTTAACAGTTAAGTAAAATGTATAGGTTGAGAGATCATATACCGAACTTTAATCCTTATTTTAGGCTTAATTGGTTCAATTATTGAGAGAGAAAGGGCCAATACATTAGAATGCCTAGGATTAAGCATGATTACATTACCAACATGAGGGATTACATGGTATGGAGAGAATGACCCTAACCTTTATAATTTGATTCCCTAAAACAAATTATGTTCTTATTTTTTGTGACATTTAAAAGTGTGTTTACAAGCCTTTAAATTATGAATTTTTGCAATTTCAATCTCTCATTATTTTGTTTGCTCAAACAAAAGTCAATTTGAATTATAAGGTGACTAACTAATCCTCAGGTGAATGATACCTTGCTATACTATTTTATACGAATAGTATACTTACGGTATAACAACTTCAATTAATTTTAAACTTTGACCTAAACATAAAAGAGCTATCAAGTTTTTAGTGCTATTGTTGGGGATTGCGCCTAGCATCAAGTGTGATTTGAAATTGTTTTAATTTGATCTTTCTTTTTATTTTCATCTGATACTCATTTCTTAATAGGTGTATTCACATGAGAAGTTCCAAAAGTGCAAGTAGATTAAGTGAACTTGACATCACCAAACTTGAAACTGAATTGAGAAAAGCAAAGTTTCAAGATGAAATCGAAAATATGGGCTTGAACATATACCTAAGGGGAGTTAGATGATAATCAAAAGCAGGAACTCGTAGAGAGAATAAAGTCACCAACCCCACCTTCTTATGAGAAACAATTAACCATTGAGCTAAAACCACTACCAACACATTTAAAGTACACATTTTTAGGTAAAGATCAAACATGCTAGTGAAGGATAAGCACTTAGATGTCTAGGCCCTAATTCTTTTTCTAATCATATCATGTAAATAAGAGAGCTTCTCCTAAAAATTATGAGATTAAAAAATTTATAAGTTTTATGTTGCCTTAATCTATCTAGCACAAGGTGATGAAAGAATGAATCTTGAAGCGAGAGAATCATTAGCTTTAAAAAAAAAGCAAGACAAATTCTTCTAAGTTAGAATGTTATTACCTAGGTAGGTAAATGGTGGAGATTTGAATGATAGATCTCAAATAGAAGATATAACTAGGCTAAGTTCAAGGCATCCACTAAAGTAATAATATAACTCTTATCCTTGTTAATATAAAGCCCAGAACAAGAATTGAATTCCTCTAAAGATCTCACTAAGTAAGCCATTGGGGCTTCATTAGCTTTATAGAATAATAACAAACCATAAGTAAAAGCAAAATGGGTGATGTCTAGTCTGTTACACTTTTTATGATACTTAAAAGCTATAATCAGTAAGCACATTTTTATGGATAATGCAAATAAGTACCTCAATGCATATGATGAAGAGATAAGGGGAGAAAGGAACACCTTGTCTTTGCTCTCTAGAACCCTTACTAGGTTAACTAGCTTTCCCATTTGTCAAAATATTGAATGAAGTAATGGCTATGCACAGAGAGATCCAAGTAATTAACCTATCAGGGAACTCAAATACTTTTAGAGAAAGAACCATAAAATCCTAACTAACTAAGACAAATTCCTTATGAATGTCAATTTTGATTGGACAATTATCTCTAAAGCCCTAGATATAGTAGTTCTTCAATAATTCATGTACAAGCAACATATTATCTGTAATACTTATACCTTATATAAAGGCAGCTTAAGATTGACTAATGAATGAAGGAAGCACATGCTTGATTCTATTGGTCAACAATTTGCAATAATTTAATAAAACCCATTGCAATAAGAAATCGATCTAAAATCTCTCAAAGAGTTTGGATTATAAGTTCTTAGCACTAGATATAAATGAGTGCAATTCTATACCTTCAACATTCGAGCATGATCAAATAACTCATAAATAGCTTTGCATACATGGAATTTAATAGAGCTCCAATTTTGTTGATAAAATAATCCATTAAACCCATTAGGCCATAGGGTTTAAATGGACT
>JANQAP020000048.1:246648-272914 GCA_026874005.2 Erythroxylum coriaceum | reverse complement strand
AAATTCTCCAAAAATTCTAAATTACTAAATACACTCTCCAAATCAATTTTTCAACATATAAAAACCACAATTCTCTACAACATCACATTCACAATTCAATTATAAATCAATTATACCCAGAATGTCTATGAATGCATATACAGTCATTCTAATGTGTGCAAAAATTCAAATTCATGTGCGTATATGCTAATATTATGAATGAGCATGAAATGCATTTTCTAATATCTCACTTACAGAAATCTACGCTTCTAACCTTTAGTATGGAAACGGGATGTTACACATCAGGAACAAATAAAACATTTTCTAATGCCAGCATTTTTCCAAAAGTGAGTTTGAGAGTGACCTTCCCAACTCTTTGGATAAGAACTTTACTAGAGTTGCCTATGTATACGAATTCACCATCAGCAGCATTATTCAACTCTTTGAACAGGTCCTTGTTGGTGCAGATGTGAAGTGTAGCTCCTGCATCAACTATCCACTCGACCAAATTTCTAATAAAGATGACTTTGGACACCATAGCAATAATGATCTCCTCGTCATCACCAGCTTCAACCATATTAGGTTGAGGCTTACCAAAATTCTTCTGGTTACCCCATTGGTATCCCATCTAGTTTCCTTTCCCGAGCTATTGTGATTTCTGTCCTTGACCATTCTTCTCATAGTTGATTCTACCTTGACAATTGGCAGCAGGATGGCCTGGCTTGTGGCACCACCAACATTCACCATCAATCCTTTTGCGCTTAAAATGACCTTGTTTATTGTTGAACGACTTGTTTTATCCACCATTCTTCATAAAGTTATTAACATTTCTATGTTCTACCATATGAGCCTTAACAGTAGGGACAAGGGTGAGTGTTTTGGTCTTATCTTGTGCATGGTTGACATCCTCAATCTTTATGTCCTATCAACTCTTGAAGCTTCATATCTTTCTTCTTATGTCTCAGCTGGTTTTTATATTCATTCCATGAGGCAAGTAATTTCTCAATAAGGGCATTAGCTTGAAACAACTCACACATGTTCATACCCTTGGTAAGGATTTCAGCAACTAGATTTTCATACTCATGTAATTGGTCCATAATTGGCTTATCATCAATAATGATAAACTTTAACCACCTAGCAACTACATATTTCTTAGTATCGGCATCATCCGTCCCATATTTCACTTCTAAAGCATCCCAAATTTCTTTAGGAGTTTTGTACTGGCAGTAGATATCAACCAAAGGGTTGATCATAGTTAAGTAAAACTCCCCTAACAGTACAGTTATCTTTAGCAGTTTTAGGGTTGGTATTATCACTAGGAATCTCTTGAAACAATACATAATCAATTTCGTATTGCTGAAAGCAAAAAAGAATTTTCTCAAACCATCTTTTGAAGTTTCTCCCATCTAGAGGCTCTAATCCAGCAAGGTCAGGTATAATTTTCAGAGTCATAGTGAAAAAGGCAGAACCTATGTGGGGAATAGTAAGAGCAGAACCTATGTTTGTCTCATTCGTAAACGACATAATTCCAACTAATACCGAAATTAAATACACAGCAGCAAAATCAAAATGCATAACTTTCCAACAACCAGTAGCAAATTCGAAAATAGTGACAAGTAGAACAACACAATTTTCGACAGCAGTAGTAATGCAACAATAATTTTCTGACTTAGATTGTTAGCAAAACTAGCAATAATAATTAAATTGGAAGGCTTATCTGAAAACAAGGCATCGTGAAAAATCACTGCCTTAAGTTGAAAATTCCTCCTCTACGGTGCAACGGGACAATTGGAACCGACCTCAGGGTTAACGCCTTCTCCAACAGTTTTGGTGCACTCCAAAGGGCAGAGTAGGAACTGTCTTCGATAATTAATAAAAGCAGACAAATAGAATTCTGTGTCATGTTTTGAGGGAATGAGAAGATGTGTAATAATTTGAGAGAGATTTGAAAGAGTGGAAGTGAGGGGGTTTTATAGTAGAAACCCCCCTCACCATCAATTGATAACGTTCATGTGAACATTCACATGAACTTTGTCAGTGTTCATGTGAACGTTTGGACCAACTTCAACAACGCAAACAACCTACAAATAATACACTTACAAATTAGCAAAGCACATTCAGAAAAAGCACTTTTTTTAGTACTTCATTTTTGTGTATTTGGTGGATGTTTGTCTTGTTTATGTTTTATGTGGTGAAATAGCTCAAGACCAAAAAAAATGAGTAAAAGGGCTTCATCACCCTCCAAAGGCAAGAAACCCACAAAGCTACCAAGAAACGAATCCATTGACAATCATCCATATTTAAAGTTCAATGATCCCGAGCACAAAGAAAGGTATGCAATTCTTTCAAAGAGACCCCTTAGACTAGAAAAATAATTAGATTTGGTTATGTCAAAGGAGTTAGGATTGAAATTTTATATTGAAAACTTGCTTGAGGAACACGGTTTCACTTTAACTTAGAGAGGTAGGATTTAAGGGATTAACCTATGAGTTTTTGTCTATATTTAAGTTTGATGGTAAAGAGGTTAAGTATGGTGACACAAAGTGTATCACATTTAGACTAGCCTCGAAAGTGTATAGGATGTCATACAATGAGTTTAGGTATCATTTCAGGGTATTAGATGATGTCTATCAGTCTCCACCCTAACATATAAATGCCTACCTTCATTAGTTGATGTAAGGCTTGAGTTCTTACAATTTGATCGTCAAAAGTTTTGGCATGACTTAACTGGGGAGAGTAAATTCAAGGTGCACTTCTTTCAAAAGACAACACTAAGGTACACCGTTTGTTTGCAAAATCTTTAACAGGAAGAAGTGAAGGTGATGGTATTATGGACTTGAATGATTTAATTTACTTGTATTGCATGCACAGTAGGCTTAAATCTAATATGGTTATTGTTTTGGCAGTTCATTTTGAGAGGGTAGCTAGTAGAGTAATAGGTAAAATTCTTGGTTCATCATTCATCACTAGACTAACAAGGAGTTTGGGCATTTTAGATAGTAGAGGTGGGTTATTAACAAAGGATCATGACATGGAACTTCTGAACAAAAAGAATTTGCAAAGCATGCATATGTTGATCAAAGTGGATAGTAAGTGGGTTTTAAATGTGACACCTAATGATGCCACTCCCCTGATAGATTTCTTTTAAGCCCCTCAATCTCCTCAAGCTCAAGCTTTATTGGATGTTGGAGGTTCATCATCTTAATCTCAACAATGACTAGCTTAAATGGAAGAAAGAATGGCATTTGGAAAATCAAGGATGAACTCAAGTCAATGGTAAACCAACTTAAAAGTCAAGTGAGCAAGGTAAAAGAACATTGAAATGAATAGGGAAAAAATAGAGAAAAGGTGGCTGGAAAAATGAGAAAAGGATCAAGTTAGGTGACGAGGAGAGGGTGAAGAAGAAAACAATTTTAGAAATTTTTAAGATATATTAAGGGAAAAATAAGAAATGTGAATATTTAAGCGTAAAATTGGAATTTAAGTCCTATAAGGGTATTTAGTAATAATAAAATAAATGTATAGGTAAAATAGGAATTTTAATAATCAAGGGTATTTTAGTAATTATAATGTAAGACAAAGTAAGGATATTTTAATAATTAAGAATAAAGTAGTAAAAGGAGGTAATTTTGGATTATTATGTGTAATTGAGACTGAAAATTTTTCTTAAACAAAGTATAATCGAATTTTGTAAATGTTTAGGTCGAGAGGACGGATTAGGGAGTAGATTGGACCAATCAAAATGGTTGAGTTTGAAAATCAGGTAAGGATAACTTTAAATAATACCCTTATAATTGTGTACGGTTCATAAAATTTTAAATTTTTGTTATTAATAAATTATTTTATGGTGAATCATAGTATTAATTAGTAATTAATTAAATTAACGATTAAAAATTAACTTTGTGGATTTTTGTCATATATGAATTGTTAAGAAATTTACTTAAGAACGAGTTATGGCTGGGTACTTGTCAGTGGAGCAGGTACAAAGGCATCATAGGTCCCAAGGATGGCCTATGTCAATGTCTAGGTACTAGAGTAGTACCGTTATATCACAAGTCTTGGGGATATCTTATGCAAATGGCTAAATACTAGAGTCGTATCAAGGTACTAGATTACATTAAGGGATTGAGGTACTTCACACCGACATTTACATATCTCATTAAGTTTTCACTTAGTGAGTGATTATGATTAGTATAGATGAGCTAGTAGACCATTGAATGTAAGACTACTAGGTTAAGTAAGACCTAGTTAATTTAGTTGATAAAGAAGTTAAACATAACTGGGAATAATTAAAAATAATATTGCTATTAATAATTAATAATAATATAATTATGGATGTTAATTGAGTGTTTGGACTAGCTGAATATTGCTTGTGTATTTTAGTATTATATGTATATTTTATCATTTGACTATTTTCAATATATATTGAATTGTCTGATTTGATGGGTATGATTAGGTTACCCTTATTTAATAGGCAACTTACTTCTTGCCACTATTTTTTTCGAGGTAATTTATATGCATCTCCAATAATTGCTTCATTTAACTTTTTATAATTGAATATTGTTCGTTTTTACCACGTTTTTGTTCTGAATGATTTTTTACATAAAAGGATGAGGCTGAATGTTTACTAGTGCTAGGAGAAATTAAGTGCTTTTGTAATAGTTCAGAGCATTCATTCAGAAATTTTTGCACATCTTGTTATGTATATGTTTTTTTTTTAACTTTAACCTCTTGTGTAGGGTCTTTTAGTTTTATTTCAATTAACTGATTATTTATATTTTTAAATGATTTTTAAAATGAATATAAAGCTGTTTTAATTCTTCCTTCTCTTGATTATATAAGATTGTATGGTTATGAATAATATTTTGAAACGTTTGAAGGGTGTGTTCAAAGGCATGAATAGACATAAGAAAATTACAAGCATAGTTAAATGTTTCAATACATTTTTTACTAAGTTTTATTTTCTTTTCGGTATGTATAATTAATAAATGGATAGATCTACAATTGACACAGATAGGCATAATTAATAAACGATATTAATAAATGATATTAGGACTAAAAATTTTATCAAGAAGAAATTGCATAAGGAGAGGTCGGAAACCATAAATTAACAGAGTATCAATGAAATAGATAAGATCACTTGTATTTAAATAAGTAAAACTAACAGAAAAAAAGGTAAAAATAGGTGTAAGATAATAATGAAGAATATTTGAAGATAAATAATAAGTGATGAAAAAATAAAAACAATATTTATCATACCTGTTCTTGTTTCCTCTTGGGCGCCAATTGTTAGGCTAAATAAAAGAGAGAAATAGAAATGAAAAACGAAGTTTTTATTTTCGCATAAGAGCATAAGGCTCGGACTTACATTATATACAGAGGCTTATGAGCTAAAGAATTAAAAAAAGATAAACAATGACAAAACTTAGAAAGGAGTGTTGGCCACAAGCATATATTGTCCTTTAGAATCTTTACTTTAGCATCTTTTTTTTTTTTCTTGTGGCGGACATTCCTTTCTAAGGTTTGTCATTGTTTGTCGTTTTTTTAAGTCTTTAGCTCATAAGCCTCTATATATAATGTAAGTTTGAGCCTTCTACTCTTATGCGAAAAGATAACTTCAATGCTTGTGATTAACACTGTAGAGTTTAACAGTTGTTTTATTTTATATACTTTTAAATGTTGCAGTTTGAGATAGTTATGTTTGTACAGATATTTTTTGTGATTGATAAAGATCATTTTTTAAACTAATGAGAATTTTTAATTAATGATGTAATTATAGAAATTTTTGGTTAAATTGTGGGTTGAGAATTTTAGAGAATCACAAATATGCTCGAACAACAAGCCACCAATTATCACAACTTTCGTTAGTTCATTGTCAAAATCGCCTAAGTAACAACTTTGTACTGTTTAGATAAGATATACATATGACCATATTAGAACTTCTCACATGGGTTCCGATTGGAATAGTCTTTCCTTCGTGGAACTTGGGCATAGAGTGAGAATATCTACATTTTAGTGGCAGAAGCACCATCAAAGCGTTGGCTCAGATAATATGTAAGAGCACATACAGAAATATTCTGGAGCTAATAGTTATTAAATCATTAATTTTTTGTTACCTAGATAGCAAATGATGGAGCTTTTTATTGACATGAATAGCTTGTGTTTAATTGGACTAGTTTGAGAAATTGTTGTCGACTTGAAGAATATGGTGTATGGTTGTTGAAATCAGGCTAACCATTGATTAACTACACAAAAGCAAAGATGAACATGGACTCATTCTACTGATGTTGAGATACGGCCGTTGGATGGAGCAGAAAGCTCGGGGGATGTTTTTTGTCTTCATGGTATTATTCAATTGAACCCAACTTATGCAGCTTTTTTTTTTTTTGCTATTTCCAATTTTCTCCATGGTATACCATTCTAGACTTGTACACGTGCATTTCTGCAAACGATGATCATGTGCTTTCAGGAAGGAACTGGAAATGACGTAAATTTGTGGCCTTCAAGAACTGACAAATTCATTGTCATCGAACCAAAGTATCTTCCAAGTTCAAAATTAGGCAATTTGAAAAAATTTTGAGTCTGTTTTAGATGAGGCTTTTGTTAATTCATAATGATTCCCTTATATGCTTCTTTACTTAGATTGAGGATTGGGGAGACTGAAGATTCTTTGTTGGGACGGTGGTGGTCAAAGGAAAATGTTGACATATGATCATCAGTGCACGAACAAACTTGAAAACAATTTATACGGATTTACATGTAGCACGTCTTGAAAGACGCATGTGTTTTGATCACCACTGCTGAACACAAGTGGCTTTAAATCTGAGAGTGGTCCTCTTTTTACAAATCAAACTAAAATATCTTTCGCTAACACTATAGAAGTTAAAGTGGAATAAAAAGAAAGATAAAGTGCTTATTTTATCTTCCCTAAGGCTCTCTCTCATGTTTCGGCACTCATTCACAGAAACACGAAGGAATATTCTTGTGTCTTATTTTAGTTTTACTAGAAAGTAGGAATAATGCTTAAATTGCCTCTCAAATTTTACTGGATTGTGCAGCAGTGTCATTTGACATGTTAAAAGTGCAAGAATAAAATTTATGGAGTTGTTTAGATTGAAAGATGAGCATTAGAACCGTGTTAATGTTAATGAGTTATGACATAAGAATAAGATGCCTGCATTGTCTACACCAAATAGAAATAGGATCCCCCACTTTAAGAAGAGTGGCATCCAAGATGAGAATCTGGTGGGCGGTAATGGACTAAGGGAACCAAATCATCTCTACCACTTTTTCAGTTCCAATCCTGATCCCAATATTGTCATCCCCAGATTTTGCAATAAATAAATGAGATTTGTGGATGATATGATTTAGCACTAGTTTGAAAAAAAAAACAGTAATATACTTGCACTCAAAAAAGGTAGAATCGCCCATCCCAGGCGCCCCCACACCCCGGCCTGATAAAGTGGTAGAGGGGTAAATCACGGTTTAATCTTACTCAATTCCTCAGAGAGGAGGCCCCGTGCCCGATGTGCACAAAGAGCCACCATATTGGATGAAATCCTCACACTGCCGCTGCCGGAACTCGAACATGAAATTCTCACACTGTCGCTGCCGGAACTCGAACCTGAGACCTTGCACTTAACAACCTCCCTGAAGACCAGTTGAGCAATATACTTATTATTGCACGAGGAGGACTGAGGAGTTGCTTCTTGGGATTAGCAAAGGTGGAAAAAATCATCAAAATGGACTGGTAAACTAATCAATGGCTATTGGCTGTTAGTTTAATACATGTAGGTACTTGCCAGAATCGACGCTAGATTCAAGTTCTGTAATCACTATAAGAATATAATAATTTTGAAATCTAGTTGTTTGTTTTGAGTGTCTTTCAAACATTCTCTTCTAAAGAGAGTGAAAATCAATATTATAACACGGTACGATATAAGTATCATTGTAATACGGTATCATATAAGTATCGGATTATGTACTCAATTTGGTTATGATATCGTTTGAAATCGGTAATTGTTAATATAGTAATTTTTAAAATTATAAACATATTTTTTGATTTTTTAAAATTACAAAAATATTCTATCAATATATTATATTATATAATTTTTAATTTTACACCAACCCTATCTCGAAAAATCATAATAATATAAATTTGAAATAATAAATCTCTCTTTATTTCTACTAATATTACTTTTCACATATTTCACATATAAATAACAATCATAATTAATATAAGAAAAAGATTGCCTAATTATCATACAGATATAAACTAAAAATAATATAAAGTACTTAAAATGTTATATTTTATATCATATAGTAAGAATAATTACTTAAAGACAGTATCTATCAAGAATAATATAGATCCAAGACTCTATAAGCATTAGAATAAGAGTCCGTTTCAAAGAACACGACAAAGTATAAGTGTATAAAAAGCTTAGAACTTCATTTAATAGCATATCCACACAAATCGCATTAAACCTAAAACAAAATATTAGCATTTCATATAAGGTCAAATGTATTAATAAACTTTGAAAATATCATCGTTTAAACCAAAAAAATTGATAATAGGCTCATATCTTCTATTTTTCAAACATCACACATGATTGAATACCTATAAGTTGTCCAAGTTATTCTTCTTTCATCCAAATAAATTATTATTTTACAAATAGAACTACTTAAAAGATTACCTCTGTATTCATCAATTGAAGGAGCTTTATATCTTATACCATAAAAGACAATAGCATCTAACACAAGCTGGTAACACATATATGCAAACAAAAAAGACCTGAATTGCTACATATTTACAAATGGTTCATTTTATCGTGTGACCCTTAATTTGCAAAACTTGTGCAACAAATATATTTCATAGGGTAGCTGACAATATTGGAAAAGAGAGAATTAATATAATCTATATTTTTTCGAAAAGCAAGTCATTAATGAAAGGAAATATATACAACCTTTTCTAGGTCCAATAGTACAAAAGATATAATGATTTTAAGTTCCTAGTTATAGATTGAATAAGTGGTCTTACTCAAGTAACCATTTAAGCTTCATGTTCCTAGAGAGTTTAGGAAGCTATATCTCCAGCTAATAAGTTAAGTCTGCACTGGAGAATAATGTCCAATATACCATTTCCTTGCTTTTTGCCTCTTTCCTAAATAGTCTATTATTCCTTTCTTTCCATAGATTATACAACATTTGTACCAAGCTGATTTTTAATACCTTAAAGTGTTCTTTGCTTGCCATCCTAACTGATGATGCATAATCTATCAACTCATTCCATATAAAGGCTGCTTTTCTTATGCTAAATATTTCCTTTAGTCTCATCCAAATACTCTGAGTATATATCTAACTGACCATAATGTGGCCCACTGTCCCAAGGTGCTTATGGCAAAGTTCACAATGTTGAGAGGAATTGGTAAACTTATTTTTGTCCTCTGTTGCTAGTCTCCCAACTATCCCTAGCCATAGGATGAATGCATGTGAGGTGTTGACATTATTATCCCAGACTAGGTTCATCCACTTTACACTACAGGTTACTCCTTACTATAGAGTTGAATTCCTTTTCTCCATTGACATTAAAATAAATCTAATCTTGGTTTGAACCTTGGCAAAGGGATAGGGTGTCCATTATTATTTCCACTCTTTTGCTACAATGATAGGTTCATCTCTATGGGTTATTGTTAATGAGCTTACTCACCTTTGTACTAGGATTGATGATTATCTTCAAATGTTGGAATTCCTCAATTATATACAAAGGCCCTCTATTATGCCAATTGTCAAACCAAAATAGTGTTGAATCACCATTCTCAATTTTACGAAGGACCAGATTATGTATCCATTTCCTAGTTCCCAAGATTTGCCTCAAAGTCCATAACATATTCTAGTTTGGTTTTAAACTCTATATGTTATTCCCCTTTATATACACATTGTGGATCTATTTGATCCATAGCTCCTCTTTCTATCTGCATAACCACCCTGGTTTTCCAGACAGACCTTGTTGAGGTTTTAACTAAGTAGATTCCTATACCACCATAGTTTTTTGGTTAACAAACCTTGCTCTAACTCACCTTGGCTTTATAATGGTTGTGGTTAGATCCATCCCACAGAAACTCCCTTAATTTTTTATCTAAATCCCACAGAAACTCCCTCAATTTTTTATCTATCTCCTTTGGTATGCTCTTAGGAAGTGCTACGTAATTGATCCATTAAGATGCCATATTGCTCAAGATAGATTGCACCAAAGAGCCTACCTTTATAACTGAGGAACTTAGTGCACCAGTGATTAATTGTTCAATTAAAGGAGTCCATCAAAGGGCTACAATCAGTTGCACTAACTCTCTTTTGGGTTATAGGAACTCCTAGGTATTTTATAGGCAGCCTAACTTGCTTCAATCCTATTTTCATTACTTTAAAGGTAGCTTCCTTACTAACATAGGCAGAGAGATATAAACAACTTGTGTTTGGGTTGCATCTTAGCCCTGACATTGCTTTAAAATCCTTCATTGTTTCCATTAGAAGGTTTATAAAGTGTTTTTTAGCACTGTAAAACAATAATTTGTCATCTATAAAAGCAAGGTGGGAGAGTTTTATACCTTTGCATTTATAATGGTATTGAAATATAATTTATATTACTGTAAATTAAAAATAATAAAGATAAATTTTGAAATAAGTAAATTTGCACTTATATTATGCATCCGCCAATTTATAACTTAGACCTCAAGTATATATATCATCTATGAAGTAATCAATTTAATAGAATAAATAAACTAGAAAAGAATAGAACAAATATCAGTCTAAATATGATTTAGTATTGTAAATTTTTTGTTCATCTAAGTACTCTACATGCATATATTTGGCAATTATCTAATTCCTAAGAATTAAGAAATTTAACTTCTTTGTATTACATAACTGAGTAAAAAATCACAAACAAACCAAGCTCATTATCAAGCATTAACTGGAGGTAGTTGAAATTCCCAAATTGGGAAAATTTTGAGCATGAATATGAAAGCTATCTAACTTTCTGCTAAAATCGTGACAGTAATTAATTAATGGTAAATTAAGAGGTAAATTAAAGCAACCTAAACTTAATAAAGTGGGTAATTAAGTAGTAATAAAAAGCAACCTAATAAACTTGGTATAATACTACAATATGACAATTGCAGGCTACCAGAAAATTGATAATAGGATTATATCTTTTATTTTCCAATTATCATATATGATTGAATACTTATAAGTTACCCAAGTTATTCTTTTTTCATCCAAATAACCTTTTATTTCACAAATAGAAATTGGAGCTTTTTATCTGAGATCGTAAAAGACAATATCATCCATTATACGCTAGTAAAAATAAGACTGAGCAATATTGAATGAAACATCTACATCATATCACCATCTAGCCATTTTTGTATTCACAATATAAGCTACTTTTATATTGTAAGGCACTATAAATTAAAGGTTGAGCTCTAAGAGTTGCTCGTAGAACTAAAAGTTTAAACATATGTCTCCTTCTCTTCCTCACATTAGGTGCAGTAATTCATTCTTATTGGGTAGGAATACCACCTTCAATATTCCCAATATCATCCTGACCATTAGAAAAAGAACTTTCACTACCAATTTCGTAGTTTAGTATTTGCCTTCTATCTTTCTAACTCTGATAGTCTCCAAGCAAAGTTTTCATTTTGCATTTCAATCATAACTAACTATCTTACAAGGTTCCACATTATCTTTGATCTAAGCTAAATGCTTCTTTAATATAATAATTCCTCCACCTTTCAAATGTTTGTTGCAATACAAATAAATAGTATGGTTCTTCATATCAAGAACTAATATAACATAAGCTTAAACTGATTCATTGAATCTTTATAAAGAGAATGAATTATTAGGAGTATGTAAAGTTCTCTTCATTTATCTGTAAAAATAAATGCAATTAAATAAGTATAATAAACTAAACAAACAACACATGCACCTCTTAATTATAAAACAACAAACAAACAAAACTTAATAAGTGAATAATTAACATAGATATATATATAATGGAATTGAAAAACATATTACAAAATGGGTATTGCTCAACCTAAAATAAAACAAAAGCACATATTAGATTCTAAGAACATACACACAACTTAAACTCTAAAGAAATTTCATATTCTTGAAAGGAGTATCCAAAGCAAAAATAGTAAAAATGTACATGACATGACATGATTGTATATTCAAAGTCAATAGTTTAAGAAGAGCCATTACCTACCACTAGTTAGTGACATGAAAAATGTGTAGTTAGTTATGTGTAAAATAACAAGAAGAAATAAAGCAATTGCATATATATTGAATAATAAACTTCAAGAAGACATAACACATGAATACATCTATAAGATGTCTTATAAATAATTTCTCAAAAAAGATGATGTCTTATAAATATAATATGTGTTTCATTCACCTAGTTTTATCCGATGTTTTACTATACATGCAAACAAACAAAAAATTGAATAGTTGCATATTTATAGATAATCCATTTTATCATATGACCCTTAATTCATGTTTACAAACATACGAACCAAATGAATTTCCTAGGCTAGATGACAATATTAGAAAATAGAGAATTAATATAATTTATATTGTTATAAATTAAAAATCGTAAGGAAAATTTTTTGAAATAAGTAAATTCACACTTCTATTATTCATCCATTAATTTATAACTTAGACCTCAAGTATATGTAGCATCTGTAAAGTAATCAATTTGATAAAATAAATAACTTATATAAAAATAGAATAAATATCAGTCCAAATATGATTTTCTACCGTAAATTTTTAGTTCATCTAAATATTATATATGTATATGTTTGAGAAGGAGAGGCGAGAGGGATGTCAAAGAGTGCAAGCTAGAAGCAAACTGCTAAGAAGGAGATGAGTTTAGCTCTTTAAGGTCATATTTTTTAAAATTTTAGTTCTTAATTTTTAGAAATTACATTTTAGTCTTGTTATTAAATTGGTATTTTGAGTACTAATAGACCGAAAAGGTTAGTATCAATCAATACTAAAGCCCAATATAAAACCAATGTTTACTTTACTAATTTTTGGTCAATACAGATAGTACCGCTCGATATGGCATAGTACCCATAACTTTGACGAAAATAGAAAAATATTTTAAAATACTATGAAATATTTTTTAAAAAATCAAAATAAAAACTTATATCCATAGAAAATCCGGTATAACGTAAATAAGAAATATATTGTGTGTAAATAACATTTCTAATAAAAATGTAAAATATTTAGAAAGATAAGGAAGATAAAAAAAAGAGAAAGAAAAAGATGAAAAGATTGAAAGGATGAGAGCAACATTAAATAATACTAAATAAAGAAAAGAAATAAGATAAATAAATAAGAGGAACTAAAAAAGCTATATATTAAAAAATGTATTTCTAAAAAAATTATTATCAAATTCTTATGAAGAAAATTTATGAATAAACTTTAAAAATTTTAATAAAAATACATAATTTTAGGGTTAACCTTTTTCGGATATTTTAATTTATAGAATTGATTTATAGGAGAAATTAACTGAAAATTTTGAATAAGCTCTCTTTAAAACAAATTTAAATATTGGTTGATTAATTAATTACTTATAAATAAGTAAAACAGATATATCTGAAGTTCTGAACAGCTAAGAAAAAAGAATGTAATTAATAATACATCGCTTCTTGGTAGACATGAAAATGCAATATACAATCAAGTATTAACAAATAGATTAGAAATAGAATTATTAGAAACACAAAATGAAATTTGGCAAAAACGTAAAACACTGAAGAAACTTAAAGAGTGTATCTCAATTCTCATCTCTGCGTTTTTGGCCTGTGGAATATATTCTTTTCCTTACTTTTCTAATTCTGTGCGCAATGCAATCTGGACTTTGCTACTGTAAGTTGAAACCTACCCTCCTGGTCCTATGAATCAGACTTCATTTATATGTAATCAATCCCTTCTTTCTTTGTATCCCTTGTTTTGTGTCTTTTTCTCGGTGGGTAATGTGTTTTTCTTCTTTTCTTTCCTTTTTTGCCTTTCTTTTTAATGCAATTATCTGTTTCACCCACAATTCTGTTTTCTTAGTGCTGTCTATCGCTGGTATTCAAACTGGATTTTGGTTCTCTTTTTCTAGTACTAATACTGTGTCCTAAGAATTTATTTTTGGGTTTCGCTTTAAACTTTTTTGTATTCTCCCCTTTTCTTTGGCTTACTGGGTCTGATAAAAGCTTGGTGTTTTGGTTTGGTGCGATATTTTACGATTTTATAGAGAGTGAAAGCGGGTTTGGTTACTGTAATGGGGAAAGGTTCGAAGACCAACTGCAAGTCAGCTTCTCACAAGCTGTTTAAGGACAAGGCCAAGAATCGTGTCGATGATCTGCAAGGGATGTTCATGGATCTGCAGTTTGCCAGAAAAGAAAGCCGCACCATAGATGTGGCTGTCCTAGAGGAGCAAGTTCATCAGACGCTTCGTGAGTGGAAAGCTGAGCTCAATGAACCTTCTCCAGCATCATCCTTTCAACAAGTTAATATTACGTATTCTTCGCACTTCGTTGCATGTGCAACGTCAATGAATATGGGGATCGAATTTTGTCCTTGATTGTATTTATGTTCAAAATTAAAATGTATCGGGTATAAACCGTTAGGATAAAATGCTCTCCTTGTGAATTGTATATTTGTTGGTGATAGGGTGGAAGCCTTGGTTCATTCTCGACAGACATATGTAGAGTGTTGCAGCTTTGCGATGAGGAAGATGATGCTACGAGTGCATTGGCTGCACCTAAGCTTGAGCCTACAGGCCAAAATTTGCAAGTCGGAGATAATATGGTGTTTAATGGGGTAGGTCTTCATTTTCATTTCTTATTTCCTCTGTTCCATCTATCTATTAGGTTCGTGTTCTTACATTGTTCTTATTGTTGAGGTGCACTGATTGAAATTAAGACACGTTTAAGCCAGAAGGGATGCTTTCCTTCTTTCTCAGTATACAAAGATGTTTAGATGTTTTAAAAAATGCCATAGTCTAGGTTTTTTGTTTTAACAAGTCAGATGCAATGTGATGGAATGTTTATTAAGTTTGTAGTCGTGTCTTTAATATTGGTTGGTTTGACGTCCTCAAGTTCGTTGAGATGCATTCTTGTGTCACAACTACGTATTGCTCAATATAACTGTTTGTTGGCTCAACCAGGATCATGTATAGGTATTGATTTTACTTCTTTCTGGAGGAGCGTCAAATATTTGGTTCACCATTTCTTCCTGCATTTGATCCATTGTCTACTTGGATCTGGTCGATAACGATCATTTAAACTACCTAGACTTTTCATCTGGAACTTATCTTCTTCCTAGGATCTTGTACTTTCAATAGCAAATTAACTATTTTCTGATGTATTAATATTATACATGTACCTGTTCCTGCCAACCTAAAAACCTTTTAGTACATGCGAATGTAAGCTACCCATGGAAAACATTTCACTTAATCTGTATTTATCTGCTTTTTGTGTAGTCTCTGTAAGCAATATTGGCTTCTACAGGAAATTTTGAATTCTGACAATTATTTTACATGTCTAAGATTCTTTTTTATGAGTTTGAACATTTATTGGTATTCTCATCATCATCAGATGTAAAAGGGACCTTTCTGTTGATTCTTGATTTTATTTGTTCCAGGAATATGGACTAAATAAGGGGGAGCAAGATCATGGCTTCCCATTGGTTGGTGAATGCAAAAACACACCTTCTGGAGCCCAGAGCGTGGCGGTAAACAACTTAGAAGAGGCAGCTCAACTGGACTACCATCAATTTGATTTGCCCCAGAGTTTTGGGCAATACTTTTACACTGGTTATAATGGTACTGAATTGTGTGGAGAGGATGGTATGCATCAATTTTCTGGCTATCTCCCAAGTATATCTCTGCCTCCTTCTGCTTTCTTAGGACCAAAATGTGCACTTTGGGATTGCCCTAGACCTGCTCAAGGAGGACTGGACTGGTGTCAGGACTACTGCAGTAGCTTTCATCATGCCTTAGCATTGAATGAAGGCCCTGCTGGGATGGGACCAATTCTTCGACCTGGAGGCATCGGCTTGAAAGATGGCCTGCTGTTTGCTGCTCTTGGTGCAAAGGCTCAAGGGAAAGATGTTGGTATTCCAGAATGTGAGGGAGCTGCAACGACAAAGTCTCCATGGAATGCACCTGGTGTGTTAGTTACATCTTTAAGTCTCTAATAATTTTAGTAACTTTTTTTTTTCTTGACATCTGGAACAGCTAATGTGGTTTAGTGGCACATGGATTCCCTTATGATTGTTGTATTTCCATTTTTCCTTTATGGCTGCAGAGCTCTTTGATCTTTCAGTTCTCAAGGGAGAAACAATCAGGGAATGGCTCTTTTTTGATAAGCCTCGTAGAGCTTTTGAGAGCGGGAATAGAAAGCAAAGATCTTTGCCAGATTATAATGGACGTGGTTGGCATGAATCAAGGAAGCAAGTGATGAATGAATTTGGGGGGCTAAAGAGATCTTATTATATGGATCCACAGCCACTCAACAACTTTGAGTGGCATCTTTATGAATATGAGATTAATAAGTGTGATGCTTGTGCCCTGTATAGGTTGGAACTGAAGGCTGTTGATAGAAAGAAAAGTGCCAAGGGAAAAATAACAAATGAGTCTGTTGCTGATCTTCAAAAGCAGATGGGAAGACTTACAGCTGAATTTCCTTCCGATAATAAACCCTTTGTTAAGGGAAGGACAAAAATGAATGCCAAGGTTGGTGTTGGAAGTGGCTATTCACCATCAAATCGGATGGTGACGACAAGTGAAGCATTTGACTATGGGCTAGATCAGCAGTATGATTATCTTGTTGAGAATATAGATGATTATTACGTGACTTAATTTAAGAAGGGATCACCTGAAGTGAAACTACTTATCTGCGATCATTGAATGGGGTACGCTGCCATAGTATGACTTGGTTGGTCTTTGGTTTTCTCAAATTGAATGACACCTGGATTCAAGCTGTTTTTGGGTTATGTGACACGTGCATAGTTCATTTTCACATGGAGCGACAGCCAGCATTTCTATTTTCTGATGCTGGAGAAGCTTCTTACTTGCGGGAAATGGACAGGTAGTTTTTCCCAACTAATATCATAGGGTGTAACTCCGGAAACCATTTGGTGTCACCAATATAGTCAATGGTGGGTGAAACCTATATTAAAAACAGGCTACTCACCTTTTTTTTTTTTTTGGACTCTTTTCAGACTTTGTGCTTATTTCCCAATGGAGGATATTTTCTGACTATGTAAACATTCCTGGCTACTAGTTTCGAGTATTACGTTTGTATGGTCAAAATAGAGTTTTCTTGACTATCTTGCTTGGGAATCTGTAAATGAGTAATGTTTTTCGGCTCTTAATAAGCCTAGCCCGTGACTTCCTGAGCTGTTTATCTGCCATGTCTGATATTTTGAATGAGTTTGACTCTTTACCAACCGAGGGCCTAATTTATAACAGTGCTTACATAACAATCGCTTAAGGTTTTGTGTCTTTTTTTTTTTCAGTTTTCTGGTTTTTTTTTCAAATTCAGTTTTTAAAAAAAGTCTATTTGTTGAAGTTTTTAATTTCTGATTTTGACTTTTGTTTCTTCTAGTTTTTAAAAATTACAAAAATCATAAAAAGCAGTATTTGTTTTTTCTTTTTGTTTTTTTCATAATACTGAATAAATAATTATTTAATATATTAATTTTAATAAGAATTATAAATAATTTAATATTAAGAAAAATTATGAATAATTTAATTTTACGTAATAATTTTATTTATTATTGTAATTAAATTGAATAAATTTAATTTAATAATTATTAATAAATACAATTAAATTTAAAATATCTGTAAAATATATAAATTTCAATAACATTTAATTTAATAATTAAAATATATTAAAATGAATATTATTTTATAAATAAAAAGTAAAATTTATTATTTATTTTAGCAAAATATATAAAACATTAAAATAAATTTAGTTAATTAAAAAAATTTATCTTTAAGTTTTATTTAATAAATAATTGTTACTATATTTGATATTAACAAATTTTTTTATTTGAAAGAAAAATTAGAACTGAAAATTAAAAACTAAAAATTAAAAATTAAAATTAAAAAATGAAAACTTAAAAAAAAAAAAGTGAACCAAGATAACAAAACCTGTACCACTTTAGATTTTGACCACCTTTAAGATAATAATCAATGGCTGGCTACTCATGATCACAACATATACCTATTCCTATGGTCGTAGTAGTGTTATGTTTTGATCCGGAGGACCTGTTCTCTACTCATGATTGTTTACTGAATTGTACCCAAATTAGGAATTTACTTTTAAGTTTTCTGCATAACGTGAATTCTACCCAAATAATTAATATCGACTCCATTCTGTATATGCTCGAGTTGAAACTTGCACTTCTAGGGCATGGAGGGAGTTTATCAATATCAATAGCACAACTTACTCATTGTGCAAGCCAATGTTAAGACGTGGAAAATGCGAGTGAAGTGACAATGAATAGTAGTAACAGATTGACTGTACCAGTTAAAGGAATAAGTATAAAAAATTGTCAATTTTAAAGTTAATTATACGAGTAAACATAAAAAATAATAATTATCATTATGCATAAAAATAAAAATTTTATATTAATATTAAATTATTAAATCAAGATTTCAAATATTAATTATAATGAGAAACTAAAATTATTATATAATTTTAAGAATCCGGTATACGAGTTTGTTGTAGGCCCTTGCATTAAGACACCAAAGCCTGACGAATACAAGGGCGGAGAGATCCAATAAGATAGGAAGTGAAGGATTCAAAAACAAAGGGAAATCCCACTTTTCTTTCTGTTACGGCTATATTTCACTACTTCGATATACAAATAGTACAGATAACTGCATCAAGCTATTGCCTGATGTCCATTAGGCTTAACTATGTATTATTTGAATATGCATACCAAATATAAATACAATAGGTGACTTCCTTTGCTTTAATAGCATACATCACTCGTCCCCACATAAAACTAGTAAGCTACTATAAGTATAACATTCGTATTAACACTAAATGATCTGGATACAACCAACGGAGACACCAATCTGAGGAAGCTTAATGATACCACTACATATAGGCAGCCGGGGCATTAATTAGAGATAGAGGCAACCCTTGTCTTTTAGGCACCATCATCATCAAGATTGTTGACCCTTTCACATTCGTCTATCCACTCGCTATATCTGCACACAGCAATCAGGTATAACTTGTATGTGACGCGAGAACGAGATAGAGAAAGAGAGTTAAAGCTTATGATGAGTTGCACTTACATGTCAATCGGTTCAGTTAGAGCTGCAAAACAATTATAAAAAAATGGTATGAGTCGAACATTTTTCGATAGAACGACAGAGGAAACTAGTAATTAAGCTAACAGTAATAAAACCAAACCCAATATAGCAATTGGGATTTTTCAAAAAATAAAATATAGGTCAAAGGAACAATTGACTATGAGGATCACCAATGTTGACTGATTCAGTGAGGAGAAACATTAAACCAGATATTATTAAAGAAAAATGAGCATATTTACTAATGGGAAAAAGCCACACAAGAATTATATACAGTCCTAATATGTTACTGAATTTTCAAGCCTCGTGTCAGTATCATTCTCAACTTCACTCCTCTACTCACTTCTATCAAAGAAGATGTCCTTGTATTTCACCCATATCAAGAATAGAGGAGAAGATGCATGAAGACCTCGAATTTCACCCACAAAAATCTAAGCGACAAACTTACAAACAGCTTCTCTGATGGAAGAAAAACTGATTTTATGTTTACTGCAATCATTTACCATCCAAGAACAAACTCACTTTTCTCCACTCTTAAATTCCAACTTGTAATAACACCTCACATAAGATTGAATAGTTAACAATAAGAAGATTGATTTTGCTTCAACAAATGGGTTTTGACAACAGCAGCTATGTGTTAGGAAGGTGAAGACAAAATCCTTTGTATTTTGCTTGAGGAATAAACTTTTTATCTACTTTGACAAATATCAGATTCCAGGCATAATCTTTCTACAAAATAAGTTCAGCTTGCTGTTTCTTTTGAATAATTTTCCCCAATCAAATTGCATGTAAGCTCCTATGACTCTTTAAGTCAAACCTACATCATAAACTATTGCCAACACTAACACCAGAAGAGTCAAAGACAGAGACACTACAGGTTTGAAACAAATGCAACATTTCCTATTGTACTCTGGACAGTTCAAGTTGTGCGCCATCAAAATTTTCATATTAAGATGTAATATCAGATTACATATATACCTGTGATAGTTGTGCTGAAGCTCTCTTGGCATATCCCGCACACAGCTTCACCAATTAAGTTCTTCATATCACTGAAACCAATAATATTCCAGAAGTTAGAATACAACAAGATGGCCAACAATCTTTGCAAACATCTAATTAATGCTTTTTGTTCCTACTCAGCCATGCATCCAAAAAGTGTATCAAAAATTATGTGCAACAAAATATGAAAATATCTTCCATTCTTGAGGGAATTGCTATCTAGAGATTCAAAAACAAATCAATGTGATTCAGATCTAAATATATACAGGATTCCCAAAATTATTCCTAGAAGGTAGATCTAAAAGAATTAAAGAAATACGGACGAATATATAAGAACTTAATTGTATGAATTAAGTGAACAAAAAAGTCAACATTGCTAATACAAGAATTGCAAACCTTTAACCCAATATTCTTGCAGAATTTATAGCTGGACAATCAAAGAGTAGAGTTTCTTTTCAGAAAGCAAACAAAAAGGCTATTGAATTAACCGAACAGGCAGATATAAAAGGAATTTGAGTACAAATTGTGGGATGTCTTGACGGAAAAGAAATTGCAGGCGTTAATATCAGAAAGCACCCACTGCTAAATACAAAACACATTTCTAACATTACTATCTATGGAAGACCTAGAACTGCAGAAGGTTCCATAATCAGATCAATCATTCAAGGGCAACCACGGATAGTGACAAAGGGGCCACCACCTTAGTAGTTACCACCTTCTATGCCTATAATGCACTCCTGTGGGTCAGAAATCTCATAATTAATAAAAGTGAACTGATGCTTACATTCGACACTCAACACTCGTGCCATGATTACAGAAGGGGCAACTGAAAACGGTGTCAAGCTTGTCCATTCTCTTTTTAGGTGGGGGCTTTGCTCTGGACTTCCTCTTTCCCATGTCTCAACTCCTATAATACAAATACTATAGTAAGCGTTAAAACGTCTTGACTAACACTTCAAAGAGAAGACCACACAAACCCTTCGCCTTTACAAAAGCATGAATATGCTAATAACGAAAAAGGGAATAAAAACACAGAGAAAGGGGAAATTTTGCTACTTACCAACAGGGTATAAAAACACAAAGAAAGGGGGAATTTTAAGCATGTAACTTGACAATATGCAGATTAAGATTTGCATCTTCCTGTAGGAGTGACAAGGCTTTGAATTTGCATTTAAGAAGACAATGATTAAATACGTATAAAACTCCCATTCCCTTTCCTCCAACAATCTGTTAGGTTTTCTTTTCGCGTCCAAACCAAAAACAAAGAAAAACAATCCTTCATGAATCCTCTCAAGTTTTGACTAAAACCATAAATCGGATTCCTTTAATCATCGAAAATCGAGAAGAAGAAAAAAACACCGACCCGATCGTAGAACTCTTCCACAAGAAATTTAAATAAGTGATTGAAGCAAAAGCTCAATTAATCAGCAAAACCGAGGGAAATGGAGAAAGAGAAGAGTTTTCGATTGATTTGGGGAGAAAGATACCTGGTATTGAACCTAGTTCTCGAACGAGTTGGAAGTCGAAACCCTAATGGCTATATATATTTTCTTTTTTTTTTTGGTAAACAAACCCTAACTGCTATTTGATTAAGAAAGTGCGTGTCTCCAGGAGAGAGAGAGCAACACCCAACTCAAAAACAAATTGTATGGCATTCAACTCTAGGAGAGGACTTCCGTACGTTGTTACTTGTTGGTCGGCAACTGACACTAAAATAATAAGTCAATATTAAATATCTTTAATTTTTAATAAAAATATATATCTTTAAATAGGTGCATATATTTTGATACCTGTAAAAGCTTTTAAAATTAAATTAATCCTGAAAAAATTAGTGAAATAATTCAGATTTTTACTTAAATATATACAATTAAATTAATTTTAAGATAGAAGGTAATTAAATATATCTTTATTTCATAATAAATTAACAACAACAACAATAATCCATAAAAATTTTCGTTGATATACAAGACCTGGAAAGATTCAGTAGTACGCAACATTATCTCTAACTAGTAGATAGACTGTTTCCAAATCATAATAAATTAACTACATTTATAGTTATTAGTAAATATTTAAGTATTCGATATAATAATTCTTATAGAAAGATAACTATAATTTCGAATCAATTTAATTATATTTAAGTTGTATATATTTTAAATTTATACCTAAATTTTAATTTTATATATCAAAATATATAATAAAATTTCAAATTTATAGAAATAAATATAAATGAACATATCAATTATAGATAAACTGAGTGAAAAAAAGGAGTTGTCCAATGCACAAGACTTTCCACCTTGCAAGGATCAGGGGAAGGTTATCAATTGTACGTAGTCTTCTCTTTATATTTTACAAAGAAACTGTTTCTGTATCTCAAACTCGTAACCTTCTAGTCACAAAGGAGAAACTTTACTAGTTGCTCTAAGGCTCGCTCTCTAAACTAAGTGAATATTTACAAATAAATAAATGTATTCAATTTGAAATTATTTATTAAAATTTTTTAATATATAAAATAGGTTAATCTAAAATTTGAAAACTGTCATTTATTTTATGTTTTTTCATTAGTTGTCACTTGAAATTTTTATCAACGTTCTCTATTTTAAAATTAACAAAATCCTACAAAACGATGACTTTAAACACTTGGTGCTTCATAACAAATCATATGAGTTCGTTTTTGAATTGTAAACAACCATTATTAGTTTGTCTTAATGCAACAATGTTTTCTATAATTGAAAACAAGATATGTCATGTCTCAAAAGACTCTTGTCATGATCTGCTTGTAATTCACAGACAAACTCTTATAATTCATCCATTAAAGAAAGGCTCGTTTTTGGGAGGAGAAAACATCATTATTGAACTATACACAGAGAGTTAAGTATAACCACTCAATATGAAAACAAAGAGCTAGGAGTTTTATATATTAAGGATGATGATAGAATAACTCCTTTTTCCACAACTTTGTGATATAAAGGAAGAATTCTAACCTGATCACCTTTATCAGGAATGATATGAGGATAGGGATTAATACACAATAGGACATACCAGAAGAAGCTTTCAATTATTTATCTCAAACTCTTGGAACTACTCTGGAAACATCCTCTTCACTGCCTATCATTCATTTTATAATTGGAGAGCAACTTTCAATTTATGATATTCTACTTTTTTCCAATACTGAGGCAAATTCATTGAGTGTTATGCTAAAATAGCATTTAAATTATTCACTCATCTTTTTGGTCTTGCCATTAATAAGGAAAAGAGTATGATGATTTTGTCTTTGAGTGCTCATGAGTTGGAGGCTTGGTTCTCATCTAATTCAAATTTGAAAATCATGAATCCCCTAATCACTTACTGAGATTTTTCCATTATTTTGAGAAGACCCTTATTTACTGATTACTCCCCACTTATAGAAAAAATTCATAGAAGGCTTTCAAGTTAGAAAATTATTCAGATAAGCTCTAACGTTAGAAAGGTATTTGTTTTCTCAAATTAGAAGAGTCCAACTTATAAATTCAATGATCAGTAATCTCTAGGATTTTTAGTCCTCGCATCTGCTAATCCATATTGGTATAATTAAATATTTAAAGAAGATAATGAAAAAGGTTTTTATTGTTAGGAGATTCTAACAAACAAACTTTTACCAAAGTTAGTTTTTAAAAGCTATGCCTCCCCAAAAAGGAAAGAGGTTTAGGCATTTACTCTATCAAACTTACTAACAATTTACTACTCATTAAGAGGTTTGAAGGTTGATTCTTTAGAGGAAAACTCTTTGGTCTAGATGGGTTCATGTGTATTTCTTGAGGCAAGATAGTTTTTGGAAATTTAATATTAAAACAAAAGTTTCGCGAACTATATTATAATTGCCCAAATTTAGGGAATTTATTAGAGGATTCTTCAAATATGTAATTAGGAATGGGGATACTAAAAACTTTTAGAATGATTATTGGATTGACCCTGGATCTTTTAGAAACATCCCTAAACTAAATGTTTTGCAAAGTATGATCTCATGCAATGGCACGTTTGAAGAAGCACTAAACAAGAGAGTTAATTGTATCGAAACCTCACCTTACAGGATAACTACAATTGAGTTACATGAGTTAAAAAAGCAATTAAAGGAGTTGTTGGAAAAAGGCTTTATTAGACCAAACACATAACCACGGGGAACTCCAGTGTTGTTTATGAAGAAAAAGGATAGTAATATGAGACTTTTCATAGATTACTGGTAGTTAAATAGGGTAAAGATAACAATGGGCTAGGTCGGGTCAGGCCTACCCGACTATGACCCAGGCCCAATCTGAGGCTCGATTGGGCATAGGGCAGCAGGCTCTTGCCTAAGCCCTGGAGGAGCAGAGATAGCCTGAGCAGGAGCCTTGCCTAACCAAGTTTTTTAAACAAAAAAATGACATTGTTTTTAGCAAAATGATGTTATTTTGCTTTAAAGTGTTAGGCCTTGGGCTAGGCCGAGCCCAAGTTAACCGAGCCTGACCTATTGACTTCGAGCCTAACCGATAGGGTCGATTTAGGTCTGGGCCCTTTTGTCATCCCTAAAACAAGGTGATCGTGAAGAATAAGTACCTATTGTCGAGGATAGATGATCTTTTGGATCACCTAAAGGGAGCTGTCATACTTTCCAAGATTGGCTTGAGATCAAGGTACCGGTAGTTGAGGATAGCTGAGCTAAGCATTCCTAAGACATCTTTTCATACTCGATGTAGCCATTTGGATTTTCTAGTGATGCCTTTCGGATTGACTAATGCATTAGCCACATTTAAGTCATTGATGAACAGAAACTTTTCAAGAGTATCTAGATCATTTTGTGATAGTGTTCATTGATGATATATTAGTATATTCAAGGAGTAAAGAGGAGTATGAGCAACATTTGAGAATTGTGTTACAGATTCTGAAAGAGAGACAATTGCTACTAAGTTAAGTAAGTGTGAGTTCTAGATGAAGCGAGTAGTTTTTCTTAGACATATGGTGTCCCAAGAGGCAGTGATGCTTGATCCTACTAAGGTAAAAGCAATTATAGATTGGGAAATGCCTAGAAATATATCAGAGATAAGGAGCTTTCTGGGACTTGCTGGGTATTATTGAAGATTTGTAAAAGGATTTTCAATGATAACTAGTTCGTTGACCAAGATGCTTAAGAAAGGAGTTCAGTTTGAGTGGACTAATCAGTGCTAGGAGAGTTTTGAGAAGTTTAAGTAGAGATTGACTTCTAGCCCAATTTTGGTGTTACATCAAGTGGTGGAGGTTTCAAGATATATACTGATGCTTCAAGGATATGTTTAGGTTATGTATTGATGTAGCATGGAAAAGTGATAGCTTATGCCTCTTGTCAGTTGAGATCATATGAGTTGAATTATCACACCCATGATCTGGAGTTAGTGACGATTGAGCATGCTCTTAGGATTTGGAGGCATTATTTTTATAGGGAGATATTCTGAATCCTTACAAATCACAAAAGCTTTCAATATATCTTAACTCAAAGGGAGTTAAACTTAAAGCATAGAAGATAGATCGAGCTATTAAAGGATTATGATTCTACTATTAATTACCATCCAGGGAAGACTAATGTAGTGGAAAATGCTTTATGTTGGAAAAGCTCAAGCATAATGGCTAGTTTAAGGGACACAGTAGGACACCATTGGTAGAGTTGAGAGCATTGGACATGAGATTGGAGATTGATTATATGAGTGGTTTATTGGTGAGATTACAGGTTCAACCAAATTTTGGAGATAGGATTGGAGAGGCATAAGCTCGAGATTCTTATATGATGTATGTTGGACCCCAAAACTTTTCTTGGAAGTTAGAACTATTATATGTGAAATGTTGGAAGTGGTAAGCTGGGAAATGTAGTTGGAACATATTCACTGAGTATGCTTTGGTGTTTTAGCCATAACTTTTTCTCTAGCTATCCAAATGAGG
>JANQAP020000048.1:80144-95996 GCA_026874005.2 Erythroxylum coriaceum | reverse complement strand
ATCAAAAGTTGTTCCGGAATCATTAATAAAAATGCACAACAGGTCAATTCATGATCATTAGGAACTGAGAATGACGCCTCTGCTCCTGTGGCTTTATGCCACCAAGATGACAGCTGCATTATCTTCTCAATAAGTTGAGCAATTCCTGCATGATTACGACGTGGCTGATTGTACCCCGTTAATCCAAGGACCCGACAAGGTAACACGTGGCGTGTTAGTCAATAATTCACGTCATTACATTTCCATGGTACTCGGCGTTTGCTTAAATAGAAACCAAATCACTTAGTGCTGTCTTGTCCAAAGCAAATCCTGAATGTTTGACAACTGTGACGGGAGCGGCTATGACTGACAAAACGTTGCACATACTCATGTATCCATGGTTTGCCTTTGGGCATCTTACACCTTTTCTACATATGTCCAATAAACTTGCAGACAGAGGCCACAAAATCTGCTTCTTGTTGCCGAAAAAGGCTATCCTAAAACTAGAGTCCTTCAATCTCCACCCACGTCTCATCACCTTCATTCCTATCACCGTGCCACATGTCGATGGTCTCCCTTCCGGCACTGAGACAACAGCTGATGTCCCGTTCCAATCGCGACATCTTTTAGTGAGAGCCATGGATCTCACAGAACCAGTGGTTGAGGCTCATCTTCTTGACCTAAAACCTCACCTTGTGTTTTCTGATTTTGCTTGTTGGCTGCCGACACTGGCCCGTAAGTTGGATGTGAAATCAGTTCATTATTGCATCGTTAGTTCTGCCACCGTTGGTTACTTATTGAGAAGGGAATCGGAGATCCATAACAAAAGCTTGATCGAAGCTGATCTGAAGCAGCCCCCGCCAGGTTTTCCTCCATCATCGATAAGGCTGCATGCCCATGAAACACGAGGATTGGCTGCCGTGCACGTGAGTCCATCTGGAAGTGGCATGTCCTTCATGGAACGACAACTAACCTCTTTGGAAACATGCGATGCAATTAGCTTCAAAACATGTGTAGAGATGGAAGGAGCTTATTGCAATTATGTTAAGAGTGCATTTGGCAAACCAGTAATCCTGGCAGGTCCTGTAGTGCCAGAACAACCAAATTCGACGTTAGAAGAACAATTCGCCAAAATGTTGGAGAAATTTCAGGATGGAAATTTGGTTTTTTGTGCTTTTGGGAGTGAATGTGTTCTTCAGAAAGATCAATTTCAGGAGCTTTTACTAGGTCTGGAGCTTACAGGTATACCCTTTTTAGCTGCTCTTAAACCACCAGTAGGTGTAGAAACTGTTGAATCAGCTCTTCCAGAAGGATTTGAAAAGAGAATACAGGGAAGAGGGTTTGTGTATGGAGGATGGGTCCAACAACAATTAATACTAAAACACCCAAGTGTGGGGTGCTTTGTGACACATTGTGGATCTGGTTCTTTATCAGAAGTTATGATAAACAAGTGTCAGATAGTATTACTTCCAAATTTCGGAGATCAAGTAATCAATGCAAGACTGATGGGTGGGGATTTGAAAGTAGGGGTTGAGGTGGAGAAAGATGAAGAGACTGGATTGTTTACAAGGGATGGGGTTTACAGGGCAGTTAAAGCTGTCATGGATGATGATAGTGAATTGGGAAAAGAAGTGAGATCAAACCATACAAAATGGAGAGAGTTCCTTTTAAGGGAAGGACTTGAAAACTCATATCTCGATGATTTTGTCATCAAGTTGCATGGCTTGGTGGCATGATTTGTATATAATTATATAGTCCATTTACTGCCTTGTTACTTTGTCAATGAATTGTATGCAAAACTTCTTTTCTTCATTTACGCTTAATTTTTATATTTAGGATGGTGAGACACCTAGTATATAGACTGATCTTGTTTTAGAAATTAAGTCAAATTTTATTTACTAAAGCTAAGCTTATACAACATTACAATGGCTTAACCATAACAACCACAATTGTAGAGATCTAGAAAATTTAGTTTACAAGAATTTCATGGGCTTATAAGTATGTCTACTTGGGATCATTAACCCCTGTAGATTTTTATGAGATCCTCATCCTAGAATTAACTCTTAGCTGGTCACCATTTGTTATGAGTATTTCCCTTAGCCTTTTTTTTTTTGTTAGGAAATTTCTTTCCCTCTATATGGTATATACGAAGCAAATGAAAGCAGTTTTAAAAATAATACCATCCTAGTAGCCTATTCTGGTTTGTTTGCCAAGTCTCAAGCCGAGCAATAGACCTACATCATATGTTGAACTCTAGCTAGATATTTGGAGAATAATTGTATTGGAAAAATCAGTGATAAATAGTTTCAAGGCAAGCTTTACATAACAAACATAAAGGATTAATGCTACCAAACAACCTATAGCCTTTGTTTAAGCACTAGCCAAATGATAAGTGAAGCTTTGGGAATGAGTGTTTTGCTCCATATTAGATCAATCTAAAAGGTCTTAACTGAGTGAGGACTAAAAACTTGAAAGTAGGAAGAGTTAGTAAACTTCTGTGAGCAATCCCCTAACCAATTGGTCATATCTGCCTCATGAGTTAGGATATTCTAGGGTATAAGATTAATAATACTATTGGAACCCTTGAAGTTGCACCACAGATTTTCTCTCTAGATAATATAGCTCACCTTGGGCCTTGATACGATTCTAGTAGTTAGGTGACTCAGCTTATTCCTTTTGTACAATGGACTAAAATTAGTCTAATTGTCAAACCAAAATCATATTTTACGTCCATTCCCAACATGGTATTTGAATATAAGGGATAAAGATGCTATCTTATCTTTAACATTTAAATGAGACTCCATGAATGTTCCCCATTAATGCTTAGTCGCTAGAAGTTTGTTTCCCTTAAGTAATACTCATTAATCTATTTTGACTACAAGGCCTCTTTATCAATGAGAAGACTCCACACTCTCTTAGTCAGTATAACTCTTTGCATAACCTATATAGGAATTAAACCCAGACCTCCCTCTTTTTTAGGTAGACACAATTCATCATATTTTACCTTTGCCCCTTTAAAGTCATCAGTTTTACCTATCTATATTAAGTGTTTGATACATCTTTCAATCTCTTTGATTATTTTCCTTGGCATAAATGGATGAGCATTCCAATGAATGTGAACATTTTTCATGATTGAGGAGATTGATTAGAGTCTCCTAGTTATAGATAAAAATATGTTCTATCGTGCTTCGATTATGGTTTTAAATGTTTCTAATAGTGTGATGCAATCTATATAATTAGTTTTTTTGGTGCGATAGGCATTCTAACGTATTTAAATCCTTAGCATTTTGGATGTCAAAAGAGAGGTAAATATTACTATTTTGGGAGTTCACTTTGATACCAGACATTTTAGAGATCTATTTCACAATTCTTAAAAGGACAATAATGAAACAGGAGACATCTCCATAAAAAAAACATCAAATCTTCAACACAGACCAACGGTTGATCTTTAACCCATTACAATTATAATGATAAATAAATCTTTTATTACCGAAAGTGAAAAGCTTAATGATTTTGGATAATACTTTAATGACCTGGGTGAATAGAAATGGTGAAAGTGGATCCCCTGTCTAATACTCTTGGTCCCTCTTGAAATATTGGAGTGATCCCTAATGATAAAGTTGCTAAAATAGGTTAAAGAAATGCACTCTTTAATCCAACTTATAAACAAGTGAGAAACTCAAAGGCTTACAAGCTTTTGATTATAAAATCCCAATTAATAGTATCAAATGCTTTAAAGAAATCCACTTTTAATGCATAACTCTTGGTTATTCTTTAAGAATCATAGTCTTTCATTAACTCCTATACTAAAAGAATGTTATCACTGATTGATCTACCAATTGTGAAAATAACTTAACCTTGATTAGTTAGTTCCTTCAGTGAGATTTTTAGTCTGTTAGTTATGATCTTAGATATCACTATACAAGAAGTATTTCATTAACAGATGGAAAGATAACCTTCCATCAAACTTGGGTCCAAGTTCTTGGGGAAAAGACATATGCGTCTTATTCAATTCCTTTAACATCTTTGAGGTTAAGAAAAAATCTTGAACTGTTTCCACTAATAATCTTCAATGATACTCCATGTTTCTTAGAAGAAGTGATCATTATATCCATTTAGGACAGGGCCATTGGAAAGGTTTTAATTGAATAAAGTGTTGGACCCTGAAACGTTTCTTAGAATAGTTCGAGCAGTACATGAGAAGTGTGGATAGGTTCATATTTTGCTTTGGTGATTTTGGTAGTGAGAGACCATGACAGTGATAAGTTCCACTAATAATTTTCAATGATACTCCATGTTTCTTAGAAGAGGTGATCACTATATCCATTTGGGACAGGGCCATTGGAAAGGTTTTAATTGAATAAAGTTTGAATGATCTCTTGTTCAGTGATAAGTTTAGTTAAAAACTCCATATCTTGACTGATTTTGTCTTTAATAACTATAATCAGGTCCCAGTTACCTCTCTCCCCATTTGTATTAGGCCTAAACAAGTTCCTAAAATATTCTAAAGAAATTGATTCAATTTTTACTTATATGAATATGTTACTCCATTTTCATCTCATAGTATTGAAATTTTTTTAATGTTCCTTCATGCAAGGATGGTATTGTGGAAGAATTTTGTGTTGATTTCTCCTTCTTTAACCCATTGGATCCTGGCTTTTTGATTAAGAATAAAGGTATGCATAAAGATAGTTAAGTTATACTTATTCATCCTGATAGGTTCAAGTGTTCTCAACCTCAAGTTGTGAGGAAATTTATAGCATTCCTTTTGTTCACTTCTAATTGTTTCCTTATCTTATAGGAGGTTAAATCCATAATCTAAATTATTACCTTTAGTAAACTCCTTAAATCGCTACTTAATTCTTTTAAGTTTTTTCATCAGCTAGTAAGCCTTGTATCCCATTACCTTAGGAGCCTAGTTTGTCTTCACCACTACTTCAAACCCCTTTTTTTCTTATTAGATAGCTAAAGATTCCAAATCAATCCCTTAAGTTTAGTTTTACAAACAAATTTTGTATCTCAATCTAGGAGTGATCTGAATATACTGTTTCACTAAAGTAGGCAAAAGAATCAAGGAATTTAGTTAGACAGAGCTGGTCCCCCATTACCTTATCTAATTTTTCTTGATTAAAAATGTTTCTTATTGTCTATTATCACAACAACAACAACAACCCAGTGGAAGTCCTACTACGGAGGTCCAGGAGTATGAAGCCTTACCCTAAACTGGTAAAGAAAATATTTCTGATAGACCTTCATGAAGGTTGCAATATAAGGACTTCCTAAAAGTTCAACCATCCTAGCACCACTCTCGTCCAAACACTTTTAACTTCATAATTCTGATGAGATCCTGTACATTTGTGCTAATATGATCACATCCCTTTGTTGTCTACTATTTTAGGTGAAAATTTTTCCACCATATCTCAAGTCCACCATTCCTATATGATGATTCACTTCCTTTATCTTTTTTCAATTCCATTCAATTAAATTATATATCCTTTTGCCTTTATTAAGGAAAGAATATAATTTAAATCCCCTACTAAGAGCCATTGATTATTCATTGAGGCCTAAATGCCTTTAATTTTCTCCCACAACCTAACTCTTTCAAATAAAAAAATTAGCTACATATACGATAGAGTCATTAAATATTAAAGAAGATCCTTCCAAACAATAAGAAATATGAATTAGTAGATCTAACGAGCTAATATTAGGGATTTTTACCTTATTTGATTTGTAAATTCTGACATTATAATCATTATACTGGTGTATGGTTAGAATAAATCTTCTAGTTTACTCCTATAAAACTAAGGCAATTCTGAAGTAATGTTGTCTTTTTTTAGTCTCCAGTAATGTTGCCTTTATTGTAATGGTGGGTGGATAGAATAAATCTTCAAAATCTATATTAGGATTAATATAATAGTTGGGATCAACTAAGTTGGAGGGAGTAGTTTCCTATAATCCCATGAGTTCAACATAGTAAACTATACTTAATGATTTCTCAGTAGTCTTCCATACATAATTTTGCTTCATTGGTTTCCAAGTATAGGTAAGGCTAATCTCTAATTTGATACGCTTTCCAATCTCATTCAGTTTCATAACAAAAATAATATAAAAAAGGTTGCCACTTTTTATCAATTCTTCATGGGTCTTAATATAACAAAGCCTTTCTACACATAGTCTGGGATTCCAAGCCTAGAGGTTTCCCAATTAAGTTAGCCAAGAAGCTAAGACTTTACTTTTTCATATTCTAGAGGGACATTGTGGAAGTTTATCTAAAAAGGTATAAATTCTATTTTTCCTTATAAAGCTTTTACCCTGGTCTCTATTTTTGTAAGAACATAATATGACCTCCAATGTGCCAAGGCCCCTGCTCCAAAATCTCTAATAGATATTCACCATTTAATAATTTGAAGATAAATGTGTCTTCTTCATTTAAAAGTGTCCTCTTCAAACCCTTTTGTTTTCCTATTTTTCCATAGCCCAAACTTACACCTGGGGAAAGGTTAGCCTTTTACCTAAAAGTTACCCTCCTAGAGCTGAGAACTAAGTTGTTGCTCCTGCTTGAATAGCTTACCTAGGGGTGTGAGGACTCCTTCCACTATTAACCCTTGGAAATGTGTGAGTTTATCTCTCAAGGGGATAGCAAACTTTATCCTACAAGATCTAATAGGATTTAATTTTATGGAATTACTACTAATTACAAGCTTTTCTCTACTAGCTAGGATTTAACACTAGTGGACATGTTCATCACATTTTGCAATGTTGGAAAGTCCTCCTTAGTTAAGGTTTTCCCCTCTCTAGCATCCTAGTGCTAACATATTTACTTAGTATGCAAGAGGATTCCAAAGACTTCTACTTGAGAAATCCAGTATAGCTCTAACCCTCTTCCAAGGTCAATTTCATTGGCGAAGCACCCAAAAAGGAAAGGAAACCAAAACCACCCTTAGGAAGATACAAAAAAAAGAAAAGAAAGACAGCTTGAGGTCAAGTTAGTAAATTTCATATTGAAGGATCTGAGGTTCTCACTTTCTCTTTTACTTTGAAGAACAATGTTACTTCTACAAGGGTGTATACATACTGATCATTTTCAAGTAAGAAGGATTACATATATGAGTGTGGGTGGGTGTGTGTGTCTAAGAGAGAGAGAGAGAGAGAGAGAGATTTTAAGTGAATAAGATTAACAAGGAAAAAGATTTTGTTCTAATATTCGAATCGAGCATTTGATGCAAATTAAACAAAGAAAAAAAATTTACTACCTAAAGCCAACTTCTTTTTCTTTTAACAACTAGGATCCACTAAGGGATATTATATAAATTCACATCTTCCCTTCCCTTGAAGAATGGAATTCTCCATTCTAGTCAAGGGTAGGAGACATACGAGATCTTCTTAATTTCTAAAGCTTCTACTTCTTAAGATTATTTAAGCATAATAGGTTTATAATAGTTTTTAAAAATATTGCTTAAAACTAGTATAATGCAACCATTATTGAAATATTACCTTTGATAATATTATGAAACAACAATCATAATGATTTGTTGCCATATATTTAGAAAAAAGAAACAAAATTAAAAAATGATTGTCTTAAAATTTTAGATATGCAATAATTAAAATCGTCCCTACTCTAAGGAAAAACTAGAATATTACTATTTTAAATTATGTTTCAATATATATATATATATATATATAGCAACAACTAGAATATTACTATTTTAAATTGTGTTTCAAATATTTTTTTTTTGTCTTATCCCGGCCTGGAAGGTCTAACACGCTAAACTATTTCTTCCCCTGTGGGAGTGCGGCATCTTTTTGAGGAAGGCCTTAACCAGATATTGAATGGAATTCCTTTATATGTATATATATAATGTGGGAATAGTTTTAAGCAAAATATCAACATTACCTTTTTCTTTGTAATGATAGGCAATAAAAGTCATATTTTTGGAGCAAATAAGAAAGGGGCATACAATTAAAGTTATACAAATTTTTTCTAGAATATATAATTAAAATTACAAGAAAATACACATTAAGGTGCCAAAAATGCTTTGCCTTTTTAGGTTTCCTTTATTTTCTAAAAGGGGATTTAGAGATGGGCGACATTGGTAGGTGAATTTGAGCCCATACCAAGCATCATCATTGTTGTCTTCAACTTTGAGAAGGTAAAGTTAAAGAATTTTAGAGATGAACACAGTTGGGTTCCTTATTCTAAATTTTGGCGTGCTCTATTTTGGTATCTCTCTCTCTCTCCCTCCCTCTGCTTATTTAATGTCAAAAACAAGCGTTTATTGGTTCTTCTTTTTATTACATCAGATAATTAGCCAAGCGTGGAAGAAGACAAATAAAGGGAAAGCATTGGGTCATAGTTGGTCTCCTCTGTAGATTAGGAAATAAAAAAACGACCATGAACTGAACATGTCAAGAAGAAAAGGTTTGTCAAACTCTATATAACTCAATTCAAGTTTCTTAAAACTCAATTTCTCTAAATTTCTTAGAACCACCGAGTTCTTTGATTCCAATAATAAATACTTTCAAGTTCTTAAAACTCTAGTTCTCTAAACAATAACTTAATTTAAGAATTGTAAAGCTTTTAAGTTAATTTAAGAATTGTAAAGCTTTTAAGTTTCTTTGTAGAACTACAGATAGGAACTACAACAACAAAAACTTTTAAAGTAAAGTAGGGTAAACCTTTATTATACTATCATTTTGTTAAGCACATGTCCCATTTAAATGAAGCTTTTACAAGCTCTTTATGTCTTATTCATTAACATAGGTTCCCCTTATTATATTTTTCCACATATTAATGTAACAATCTTCAATTCTTTATCAAATTTGTTGATTTTCCTTTTTTTTTTTTTGCATGATCAAGGTGTACCAAATAAAAGTGCATTGGGATTTTTTTGTGGATGAGAAGAAAATAGTGCTTAATTAGGGTTTATTATTAAAAGAGGTTTAACTTACAATAACTAAATAATTAATTCCTATTAGATCACAAATATAGACTCATTTGGTAGTCCATAAATGTTCTTTATTACTTTAATAGTTTAATCAACTGATTTTTTGTATGACCAAGACGCATTGAGTTTCTAACAGTGAAAAAACTAACTTTACTACAATTTCATTAAGTACTTTGCTATCAAAGTTCCATTTACTTCTAGCTTTTAACATCATAAATTATGTTGCTAAATTATCCAAAATTTGTGAAGGATGTTATTTCGCTATCAAGTAAGAGAATAAATTAAAGTGGAAGTGTTATATGTTGCTTCACACAGCAAATCAAAAAATAAATATAAAAGCAAGAATAGCAATCTAATTGTACTATATGAGTGTTAGGTTATTAATTGGTTGCAATCAACTTAACAACATCATGATTTATGGCTCAAAACATATTTATATTTGTTATTATGTTACCATTAGTGTACTACTGTTTCAGTATGTTCCTCAATCTAAGCTGAGAGACACCACCTATTATCTTTCTCTATTAATAAGTCCTGCACTTTTTTGTAGTAGTGTAACAAATGAATACAAGGTGGAGAAAATGCTTAAATTAATTTTTAGACCTTATTTTTAATTAGATTACTTATTTTTATTAATTAAATATTTATAGTATTATATTAGTTTTAATTTATTTAGACCTTTTTTTCAATAATATCAATTTCCATCAAGGCTCCATTCTCTGGGTCTATGTAAAATTATCACTACCTTTATATGGTTGTATCTCTCTTCAGTTTGTTTAATTTAAAGGGGGTTATTTTAGCTAATAATCTCTTTACATTTATATTCGTATTTTATAAGAATTCCATTTTAAATTGTGAGAATATTCAAATGGGCTAAGTTATGATGAAGTTAATGTTAGATAATTTTATTGGATTTCACATATAATTTAAGTTCAGACCTAAAATATGAAGGCTATATATTCACTTAGAACAACAAATAAAGCTAAAATTGGTTATTTAGAAAAAGAAATTAGACAGAGTTATAGTTAATATTAATTGGTTAACTCAATTTTTCAAAAGCAAATCAAGCTTTGTGGAGCCTCTTTTCTCATATCACATCCTTATTAAAGTCTGTGACATCTTCCAAAGTAGAAAGTTTCCTTTCATATTTGGTAACTTTTTATCTCTACGATATTGGCTTCCAAGATGCTATTTAAGGAGCTTTAGATGCTAAAGTGCCTAGAAGTAAGCAATATATTTGTAGTAGGGCTTAGATACCAGGAAAGTTATTACTATTGCTAAGGAAAAGTTGGTTAGCATTCAATTAAACCTCTCCCTAGGGATTTAGTTCTTTTGAACAAAAAAATTATAAAAGATTACTTGTAGGCAGTGGATGATTATTCCTCTCTTATTAAGCAAAAGGCCAAAGTAAATTTGATTAGAGATACGGATAAATGCACTAGATTTCTTTTAATTTATTGGTTTTAAAAATAAAGTCCAATAGAATCTATTCCATCTCTTTACATAATGATAGGGTGGTAAATAATTAGAATACTTTGTTGAAAGAAGTAGTCAACTACTTCAAGCTCACCATTAAATCATGTCATATAACTAACTCATTGGTGTAGGTCCTCAATTCCTTCATTAAAATTAAAACTAGAAATGTGGAAGAGGCAGTGAATTGAATTTTTCTCTAAGGGTGTCATACTTAAAGAAATAAACAAAACCTTCTTATGTTTTGCTCCCAAGTCTCCAAATCCTTCTAATTTTGGTGAGTTCAAGCATATTGCATTCTATAAATTTATTTGTGAAGTAATTTCAAATATTTTTTTCTAACAGAATGAAGACAATCCTTAAGTTTATAATGAGTGATAACTTGGGTGTTTTTATGGAAGGTAGATAGATAGGGAATATCATACTTATTATACAAGAACTTTTAAATGGGTATTAAGGAGAAACTCCTCTTAAATTATATAATCAAAGTAAACTTTAATAAAGCCTTTGACTATCAGTTGGGAGTTTCTAATTTAGTTATTAGAAGTATTTGGATTCCTGAATGTCTTCATTAAATGGATTAAGGCATGCATGACAATTCACTTTTTTTCAATGCAGTTGTAGATGGTGTGCCTTCTAAGGTGTTCAAGGCAGCCAGGCGGTTTAGACAAGAAGACCCATTCTCTCCTTATTTCTTCATCTTATGTATGGAGGCTATGAACCCTTTGCTAAAACAAAACGTATCCAAGGAACCAAAATTTAGATATCATGTCAAATGCAAGAAGGTTTACTTAACTAATTTTTGTTTTTCTAATAATTTATTGTTTTCTTGTAAAGCTCATTTGAAATTAGTTGAAACATTGATAGCAACTTTGAATCAGTTTAAAAAATTGTTAGGGTTAGGAATAAATTTCAATAAAATTCACTTTATCTTAGCTTCCAATGCAGATTATCTTAAAGTTAGAATTTCAGAGTTAATAGGTATATCTAGGATACAACCTTCCTTAATGTACTTGGGGTTGCCATTAACCACAAGGAGATTGCAATTTAGGGAGTGCATACCATTAGTAGAAAACATGTAGAGAAGATTAGGCTCCTAAACCAACAAAGCTCTATCATTTAGGGGTAAATCCAACTGATCAAATCCATAGTTAACTCAATGTATATATATTTGACCTCTTATGTGTTTCTCTTCAAAAGTCTTACTATTAAAAGGTGAATGAGAAAGTTTCTATTGGGTAACCTAGATATAAGTAGAGGATGTGCTAATGTGAAAAAGACTAAAGCATGTAAACCTTTGTATAAACAGTGCTTAGGAATTACCCTCATAAAGACCAATAACAAAATTCTAATGGTGAAAATGCCATAAAGAGTTCTAGTGAACAAAGAAACATTATAGATGAAGTGGATGCATAGTTACATTTTTATGTGAATCAGTATATGGGTTGTCCCTCCCAAATCTACTCACTCCTGGTTTCTATCTCAACTTTTAAAAATAAGGAGATCCATTGAGCCAAACATAACCTATAAAATTAGAGATGGAATAAAAACCTATCTGTGTTGTGATAATTGGATGATAAATAGTCCTTTTATTTGTAATCAAGCAATAGTGCAGGCCTTAAGAAACATTATTGATGAAGATAAAGTTTGCTCTTGGATAAAGGAGAGGCAATGAAGTGGATTTCTAATAGAAATTGAGCATCTGCTTCCTAACTACAATCCAAATCCTGAAAACCAGGACTGATACTTTTGGAACAATCATTCAAAGGGGAATTTTACAAATAGAACTTGTAAAGATTGGCTAGTCCCAAAAGGTCTATTAGTGGGATAACTTAAATTGGTTTGGAGTAAGTTGCCTAGAACCTCCTTTCTATTGTGGTTAGCAGTAAGTAACAAATTAAGTATCATGGATAGATTAGGGTATCTAAACCTATAAGATACTAGTAAGCTTTGCAAGAAAATGGACGAATCTATATCCCACCTATTTTATATGTGTAACTATTCAAATACTCTATGGAAGATAATCAAAAGGCTATGTCAATGGCTAATATTAATTATACAATGGCTTTAGACACCCTACAGTATCCAAAAAATCAACCTAGTAGTGCAATATGATCTCACTGGGAACTTACTTATAAGCATTTTATAGGGAAAGAAATTAAAGGAGATTCATGAGTAAGGAGAGAGCTAAAGAAATTTTAATGGAGTTTATATTATTTAAAATTAGGAGCCAACTTTTAACAAGCAATGTAGCAAGGAATTGTAGTGATATTATAGCTTATTCTTAGAGAATTAATTAGAACTATCCTAGCTTATTCTTGGATAATTAATTAACTTTAAATACCATTATTTTCTTGTAAAGTGTGTTAGACTAAAATTCTTCTAGGGACTTTTACAAAATGCAAAATTGATTATAGGGATTAATTCCCTAGGGACCCCTTTTATACCTTTATACTTCCTTAATTAATCTAATCCATTATTTACGTTTTCTGTAAAAAAAACAAAAAACTACTGAGTAAAATTATGGAACAAACAATAGAACCATGTGAAAATGTACTAGAAGGCCAAACTTCTAATTTTCTTATGAAAATGATTGGAGTACAAGAAAATGGAAATAATATAAGCATAAATGTGACAAAAATTTCTACCACTCAATTCAAAGATAATCATATATTACACTATTATTTAAATGATTTCTCCACTGTGTACTGACATTAATAATTATTTTGGATATATAATTTATGAAGAAGAAGGGGAAAGGTCCAACTTTGTTTAAAAAGGTTCATACAAGATCTATGATACAACTTAAACTAAATTTTTTTAATACTCTTAATTAGGCATTTGGTCCTAATGAGAAGATGCTGACTAGATTCATACTTTTCTTGGGTATTGTGGCTCATAACTAAAATCTTGAACCTCTAAATCCTGTTAATTGCTGTAAGATTTGTAAAGAAACTATTTTGGAATATTTTAATATAAGAAACCATGATATTAATACTCCTTTCAGTTTGAGTTATAAATTTAAATGAACATTTATTACATTATAAAAGAGATATATTCTGCCATTAGAAGGTAAAGAATGGACTTTAAAGATTATTGGAGATGCATGGAAAATTTGTAAGTTTAGAATGATTTGAAAGCAGTTTATGATAGATGTAGAAATAATTGTGAATCATCCCAACTACATAATCAAAGAAGTCTTTGAGGAGCACATTTTTAGTTAGAACAACCCAGATATGACGGTATGAAAATTATTAGTATTATTTACAAATTAGATTAATGATATCTAATTAATATAATATTTTAATATATAGCAAATTGTTGAAACAAATATTCAAAATATAAAATAACAAACTAAAATATACACAACTAGTCTTAAGAATTCTGCAAATATCTACGCTTAGTTGGTAAGTTCTTAAATGATTAATAATCTATCAAGATTCTACTTAATTTTTTAAGTTATTTTAAAATTCTAATTAACAATTGTTTCCATAGATATTAAAATGAAAACAAGGGTAGCAATACACTTTTTAATGCTAAAAAAGTATCTTGTAATTTATAAAAGAAAGGCTAAAAAAGTATACAAGTATACTACTAAAGTTGAAAGAGAGAAAATTTTGAGTAGTTTTTGTTCTGTAACAATTTTCTATATCATTTCTACTTTTATTAAGAAGGCTATATCTATTTCCCATGCATATGCTTTTAATCTTATTATTTTGTTACACCACCCATATCACCTAGATTCCATTTCATTAGACTTTTTTTATTGATTTGTTCTTCTTATCAAAATAAGTTATTTCTAGTACAATTGGAGTTATAGTAGGTTTCTTTGTTATATATGGTGCTTGCATTTGTTAGTGTGACTACAAGTTTGTTCCCTATATGAAATATAAGTGTTATCATTATGGTTTATTTCCTATAAACCAATAGTCACACTCATCATGGTTTATTTGATTGAATAAGTAACACTTTCTTTTCTTTTATAGGCTCATATTGAAGAATTTTAAAAAGAAAATGATAGTCAAAATCTTGATGAAGTTGTAGCTAATATAGGAGTAATAAGACCTGGATGTAATAAACTATTCGGGAGGGTTACGAAATCATCTAGCATAAAAAATAATATGGTGCATGAGGTTTTATACAAAGTTCCTAGTAATTATCTACAGTCCATTGATTGCATTAGAAAAAGAGAAGAACTAGAAAGTAGAAGCTAAAAAGGAGAGCATGAGAAAGGAATTAGAACAAGAGAAAGTCGAACGCTGAGAAATAAAAAGGCAAATAGAACAAGATAAAGAGATAGAGCAAAAATGGTGCAAAAACGTTTAGGGGTAAATATTGCGGATGAAGGAGACAACCTCCAGCTTAGAGCTAAGGGAGTTGATGGAAGAACTTATATCACAATTGTCAACAATTTATAAGTAAAATTCTAAAAATTTTGTAATACATGATAACACTACAAGTTTATACTGAAGTTATAGGTTGTAATTTGAAAATAATTTTAAAATAACTTATTTATTAGTTTGGTTCTGTCTGGAACATGCTTAAGAAATATGTCATCTAAGGTCCAAGAGATGATAGATCTTGAAGGTTTTATATGGAAGAATGTCTCTCATGCGACAAAGGATTTTTCTTACTAGGAGTTTGAGATACACAAAACATATTCTTTAATTTTTATTTTATCTAATTTTATACATTAATTAAATAAATATTTTCGTTTATAAGTACTTATAATATGTTTTTCATTTTTTAGAAATAATTTTTTTGGGATTCAAAATTTGATATTGTAATTTATAATGTATGGGAGAGATGAGCTCGTACAAGTTATAAAGACTTTTTTATTTGATACACAAGAATAGTGTACGACCAACATATAAATCTGAAGAAATATGGGGTCATTGGCAGCAGTATTGGGCATCACTTGAGGCAATGTCCATCTCAGAGAACAATTTTGCAAACAGACGTGGAAGACCAAAGGGAGAGAGTCTACCCGTACACATTGGAGGATCTACGACCCACGAGGAGCATGCAAAAAACTGTAAATATCAAAACTTTACACTTATATTATGATTTTTGTACTTTGATGTATAAAATTTGATTTCAATGTAATTTGACGTATGAAATTTAAAATAAAAATGTGAATTATGGAGAATAAAAATGTTATAAATGTCTGGTGCCATTAATGGTTGTGTTGATGAGTTAAATTTTTTTGTCTAAAAGGGGGTAAATATCATAAAAATAAAGAAAATTCTGTCGAAATTTTTGTAAATTGTAGTTCTGTTGGACCCCGATTTCTTCTTCAATATGTTTGGGATTAATTTTATTATTTTGTAGTGATTAGGCTTTAATTTTAATGTTTTGGGGTGTAGAATTTTTTTAAATTGAAGGATTAAAGAGGAAAAATTGAGATTAAATTTTGGAAGCATATGGTGTAAATTGAAATTGGAAGAACAAGAGT
>JANQAP020000048.1:69563-80044 GCA_026874005.2 Erythroxylum coriaceum | reverse complement strand
TTTAATTAAATATATTTTAATTAATTACATTTTAATTATATTTTAATAAATTATATTTTAATTATATTTAATTAAAATTTTAAAAAATATTAGTGTTGGTAGGAATCAAACCCATTCCTCCCACACATGGAGGGTATGGACCATTACCTAAAACTTAGGTATGAAAAAACTATTCAATCAATCATAATAACCAATCAATTTTTACCGTTCATTCCATTTCCATTGATTTATTCTCATACTCCTTAACCAAGCACCCCCTAAGATTTCATAATCTTTTCATTGTTAATGCATAATTTTCTTAGCTTTCTAAAACTAATATTGATTTTAATAAGGATAAACTAGAGAAATTGGGGAAAAAAGGATTTTTATAGATAAGAAGTGAGTTTGACCAATTAATTTTACTTACCATTTTTCATCTCTTTAATATATTTATTTTACAATTACTTTACAAATTTAATTTCTTTACATTTTCATAAATAATTAACTTTATAAGTAATGGTCAACTATAAATATTAATCCTTCAATTTAAAAATACTCAATCACGTTAAGATTCTACAAGTGTTAGAATTCTTATATTTTCATTCTTGTTTTGGACGTGTAAGTATTAGTTGTCAAATTAGTATTCATTACTTAATCTATTTTACCCTTTTTTTCCCCATTATTTTCTAATTAGAGTTGGACGATCAATAAAACAGCAATCAGAAGAAATGGGAATATAGGATGACGCCGTTCAAATATATATAAACCAGATGGAGCGTTGAGATTATAATAAATATAAGCTCAGCACACTGCTCAAGTATTTGCTCAGGAGTAGGGTTTGGGGTATTCATCTGAAATTTGCAATTTCAAATTGGTTTCTCTGTCTGTCACTTCTTAGTTTGGTATAATTAAGGGTTACGATGGGGAGGGGAAAGTTTAAGGGCAAGCCCACCGGTCAAAGGAGGTTTTCTACCCCGGAAGAGATGAGTAAGATTTTTATTTTGTTCATAGTTAGTTAGATCTGGTATAAGAATTTGGTTGGTTCAAATACATGTGTATTCATATGGAGTTTGAGTTGGTTTCTCGTTGTGTTTGAAATTGCATCCTTTTTTATATTTATCAATACCTGACCGACTCTTCCTCTTGCGATTCATATTTGATTGCAGTTGCGGGCTCCTCCTCTAGGCCTCGTACATTTAAACGGGTAAGTTTAAGATATGGCTGTGTGGATAATATTCAATTTTAATTTACTTGGTTGGAATTTTAACTTGTATCTTTAGTTTAGTAAAGTTATTGCGGTGTTTTTATTTTTGATCATCTTAGGAGGAAGCAGAATACAAAGAAGAAACTGTGGAAGAAGAATCTGAAGAGGAGTCCGAAGAAGAATCCGACGTTAGTAATACTGTAGTATCTTACCAGGACATTAGTTTACCTGCTGAATTGGTTTGGTTTGACAATTTTCTATTTTTTTTAATGTTAGCAAAAGCGTAAAGGAACACAAGGTCTTATTGCGATTGAGAATCCCAATATGATAAAGCCTACCAATTTGAAGGCTAGAGACATTGATGTAAGTCTTGAGTTACAATGCTTACTTCTATATTCCTTTTCAGTTGAATTTAAGTAAAAGTAATGCTCCAACTCTTCTTTTGCAGGTGGGAAACACAACAGAGCTTTCTAGACGTGAAAGGTTTGCAATTTCTAATTGTTACTGGAATCTTAAACTAGCAAGCACGGTACTTGGTTTGACTTTTGATTTGTGTTTGTTTGCAGGGAGGAGATAGAGAAACAAAAAGCTCATGAGCGATACATGAGGCTGCAAGAACAAGGCAAAACTGAACAAGCAAGGAAAGACTTAGGTAATCTGGTTAATTTTTGTTTTCTAAAAGTAATTTTTCTCCTTTTAGTTCTTTGTTTGTCTGTGCATTTAAGAGCATTGAGAGTTATTGGCAGCACATTCTTCTGTTAGTTTGTAATGGAATCAGCAGCAATTACATATTTAGATAATGATTTTGGTTGGCTAGTGTTTGCTTTTTCCTTGATTTTTTGTCACTGAAAATAACTTCTACGGTCGAGAGCAAAATTGGAATTTATTGGTACTTGTAACAGTTCTCACACAAAAGGGTACATGTGTTATCACCATGGTTAAATGTTTAAGATTGTGGCATTCATGTATTTTGATATTTCCATTTGTGCTCCAATATAACTAGGGATGAATGGCTTGTCTTGTTTTTGTTCATCTCTGTTTTTGAGGTCTTTTGCTTGTGTCCATTATGGACCTACTTGATTCATTTGTTTCACATTCAGAGCGTCTGAGTCTTATTCGACAACAAAGAGCGGAAGCTGCTAAGAAGAGAGAAGAAGAAAAAGCCGGTAATATTTAGTTACCTTCAATAATGCTGTTATTCTTTATGTTATACTTTAGCATGCTAAAGTTGGTAAAAATGTCACTACAGCAAAAGAGCAGAAGAAGGCAGAAGCGCGGAAATGATTTTTCGTCGGAAGATCATGAAGATATGCAATACCTACTTGATTAAAAAGCTTTTGCTGTAGTTGGTTTTTAAATTTTTACTTATGTAGTAATTGTCCAACAAAAATTATTGTTTTTGTTTCACAACAGTTATTCTCTTCTAGTCACTCAAAACTAATTATATTGACGATGATCCTCACAATAGCTTTGTATTGCAAATTTTTGGTGTTATGTGTATTAGAAGGGTTAGGACGTATGGGTGAAATCAAATAGCAAACTAAAATATATTCTAACAGATATTGTGTTGACTTTACTGGAGTGCATGAAAACGGCTAAAGTAAATAGGATTGAGAAATGTTTGAAGAAACATTGAATTGAGATTGGGATTGGGAATTTGGGATGAAGAATCACTATTGATATGAAAAATAAATCAGGAGGAACTGTTTAGAAAATCACCCTAAAAACTGCGCAACTGGCGTAGGAAAAGAAGTAAAGCAGGCAGGTTGGATTTGCACCTTAGTCTTCCCCACTCATATTCTAAGCGACATAAAGAAGGAACAAGTAAAAAGTTTGTAATGGTTAGATGAGTTTCTTCAAAGCAGTAATTGAGCATAGAACTTTGTAAGCCTGTGGTTAAATGTGTTTGTTCTCTACATTAGCATATAACTAGGATTGACATTTTTTTTAATTTAAAATTTTGGGTTGAGCCGGACCCGAATTTGACCCATCTCTTGTTTTATATATAAAATGACATTGTTTTATGTTAGATAAAATGGCGTCGCACACTTGTTCCTAAGTTCTTCCAACACTCACTAACAATATAGATTGTAGATCCTGAAGTCTTAATAGCAGAATCGTGAGACCAAAAAATAGCCTGAGATGAACCCTGAGATGAAGATTAGTTGGATCACATGCATGAGGGAGATATGTGAGAGGTCTAAAATTTTAATGTGTGCTCAAATAGACGGACCATCAAGGTAGATTGTTAAATTGAAATCAGTAAGTACAATCCATGGAGAATTGATGCTTTGGTGAATATCAATGAGCTTATTCTATAGAGAGGTTCTCTAATAAACCTGATCGAAAGCATAAATAACAGAAATATCCAGATAGATATTACTGTTAATGATTTTGACTTTCAAATGTATAACTTGATCACAGATGTTGGAATTGATGAGCAGTAGTTTGTCAAAATTGAAGGCAACCAGGATTCTCCCATTAGGATGTGTAGCTAAAATAGAAAGAGCCTACAACTACTAGGGAACAAAATGAGAATACCACAATGATTATGATTATGTCTAGTTTCCAAAACTCCTAGTAAAGATATGTTATTCACTGCAATAAAGCTTTTGATAGCTTGTTGCTTTGAAGAGGAAGTTAACCCCCTAATGTTCCAGGATGAGAAGATCATTGTTTCAAGGTAGAGGAACCAAGATTCTTTTTTCTGCCAAGTTTTCTTCTAGAAGCTGATTGGAATCCTTCTTCAAGAAGAGTTGAGGGAATGGATTCAATGCTAGGTACTGATGTTGTTGGAAGAAATGCAGTGGGTACCAGGGTTGAATCAATCTTAGTACTAGATTTGCCTATTTCTATTTCTGGAATAGAGTTACAAGAGGAAGGGATTTCTACTCGTTCCTCAGCAGAAAGTTTCGAGCTAAGTGATGTGGCAATTCTATGATAATCTGTGGAGAGGTGTTGATATTTGTGCTGGGAGTGTCATGCATATGAGGGATCTGAGCTCATTCTTAATTTTCAGCCTCTTGCATCAATTCAGTGAAGCTGCCAGTGTTGAAAATTTTTCCAGTAGGCTTCCACACTTCAGTTTGGGGGGACTTCTATGCATAAGTAATCTTGACTTTGTCCTCAATTAGTTCAAGATTCTCATTTTACTTCATAATGGGGATTCCCTCAGGTAAATCAGTGATAGAAATATTCTTGCACAATTTATTCTCTTGGTTGTATGTCATGGATGCAGATCCATAGTGGAATGTTGGTTGATTTAATGCCATCAAATCTCACTCCTGGTCTCCATTGTGGAATGACGAATGGCTTGTTGAAAATATATCAAGGTCCATCTTTGATCACTTTAGTGACTAACTTGGTGGAATTGAAGTTGAAGAAAAAGATATCTTCATCGTTTAGAATTAGATCAATGAAACGACATTGTTTCTAGTTGCTAAAAGCCCAAGATTTCACTGTAGAAAAAGATACTCTCTTATCAAGGAAGAAACCAACCTGATTAGATTGCCAGTCGGATAGTTTTGAACAGGAGGTTTAAAATGAGATGGAACGACAGAAAAGCAGGAAGGTGGTGACAATGTAGCTGGTAAATGAAAGATGGTAGGGGAGAAGAGAGGAAGCTCCCTGAGCTGACTACATAGAGAAGCAAGCTCTGTAGAAGGAGAACCTGATTGTAAAAACAGAAGGCAGGATGAAGATCAATAACTGAAGATCAGCAGCTCAAGACCAGCAAGTACTGTTCAGTTAAGACCAGCGGCTACTATTCACTCCATCTCAAGCTATTGAAAACTTCTAGAAGTGTAAGAAACTAGTTAAAACTCAATTAGGAAGGCCTATTCAGGTTTTGCATACTAATAGATGTGGTGAAAATGAATATGAAGAGTTTTCTAATTTTTACAAAGAAAATAACGTAAGGCATTTAAATACAATATCATATAAACCTCAACAAATGGAATCGCATAAAACCAAAAAAAATTTTAAAAAAAAAGTCATGAGTATAGATGAGATATATATTTTATGTAGAATTAACATTAAGTTTTTGAAAAGAAACATATAAAATTCTACACACTTTTTTAATAAAATCAATGTAAAGGTCAAAGAATTGACTTCGCGCAAGTATTTTCTTTTTTTGGAACTTGACTCCGTATAAGTATTGGTTTAGAGTAAAGCCAAATCCCAATTAAAGGTATAGAGTTGTCAAGCCCGTGTACTGATTCCCAAACCTTTAAGAGATAAGTTGAAACCTAAACCATATGATTTTTTTTTTTGTTGGGATATCTAGAAAATGAATTTTGAGCAACTGAAATTGTTACAAGATGAAGATTTTAATACATATAATCTTAATCATGTTGATGAATTGAATAAGGATCGTCCAAGTCTACACGAATATTATCCTATAGAAATAGAAATATAAAATAAATAAGAAAATATTTTATTTAGTTAGAAGAAAAGAACATGAACAGTGTTTTCATTATTCAACATACATGAAAATAAGCCCAAGAACTATAAAGAAACAATGACATCAAGTGAATCCAATCATAGGTACAAAAATGTTGGATTCAACGTAAAAAATAAAGTTTCAGAATTGGTAGAATTGCACCCAAAAAAAGGAGTTTCCATTAGATTTATAACAAGAAGCTTAAATCAGATGGTGCCTGTAGTTATAAAAGGGTATACACAAAATCTACGAACAGATTATGAATGCACATCATTTTTAGTGCGAAGCATGTGTCTATTTATATCCTAGTTACTATTTTTGCATGTCTACATCTTGAATTACATTAATTAGATGTAAAGACTGCATTTTAAATTGGTAGATTAATGGAGAACATTTATATGCAACAACTTGAAAGATTTGAGGTCAAGGGAGCAGACGTAAAGGCATGTAAGCTATGTAGGTGCTTATATGGGCTTAAACGATCCTCCATAGAAATATACTTCGAATAGGGTATGAAATGAAACTAATAGGTAATTGTGTTTATGTATGAAAATGTCAAGAAATTTTTTTAATATTATCACTTTATTACCAAAACATATTTATGCTTAAGTGAGAGCTTTGATATGAAGGGTATGAGAGAGGAACCGTATAAGGTGGGAATCATGAAAAGAGGATTTTATATTTAAATAAAGAAAAATATTTTAATGAGTTCAATATCATTTTTAGGATCTTACATTTACTCAAATAGAGTTCCTTATTTGATAGTGACATTTTTTTACTCGAGAAAGCGTGCACTAGCTTGCTTATATCATGTGCAGGTAGACTAGCCATGCACAACAAAATGATGCAAGGAACTCAACTGGTATCTCAGGGAACAATTTCAAGGCAATTGTCACCAGGAGGGCAAACCTGGTACACTCCTTATATATGATGGTATAAACCAGTTATTTCAAGAAGCCAGAAACCAAACCATCTTGTGATATCACACTGTATAATTTGTCATCTCTACTCTACGGGTGCCTACCATATTAAATGCTGGTCAATCTAGAGCCAAGTACAAAAGAAGCTCAGTAAGATCTTCCGGGAGAAGTTTTTGGAATGATTTTATGCACGTACGTTACAATTTACCCTAAAGACACGGTCCAAAATATACCATGAAGCAAATCTTGAAGAGTTAATACAGGTATAACCCAAACAAATAAACTGTCATCATAACCATGGCACTTCGAGTAATCAAATAAATTCTCATCATAACCATGGCACTTCCGAGTAATTTAGAACACAGAAGAGAGAAATACACAAGCAACAAGTTCAGACTCCTCGGAAAGAATTTCAAATCCTAGCTTTCTGACTGACATGTTCTCTACGTTTTCAGAAGACATTATGTGAAATGCTTTTCACATATTTTGTTCACATAGCATTCTCATATGGCAGACCAAATCTATGATATGAACAGGGAACTGGGTTTCCAAGGTTACGTTCAGACCTCCACCAATCATGCTAAGCCTCAATCAAAGGTGCTACTGTCTCAAAACATAGTTCGATTCTTTTAATTTGAACAGCACCCAGCCTTCTTAACAGCTGATACATCATCTCTGCCTCCAACATTAATGGTCTGTCCTTTGGGCAAAGCAGCTGGATCATCTCCAATATCAAGAGCTTTCCTGCTTACAACTCGATAAATCTGGGTCAACACCTCAGTGAATGCATTCTCAACATTCATAGATTCAAGGGCAGATGTTTCCATGAAAAATGTGTTCTCTCGTTCAGCAAAAGCCTGGGCATCTTCAGTTGAAACGGCACGGAGGTGGCGAAGATCTGCCTTGTTTCCTACTAGCATGATCACAATGTTTGTATCAGTGTGATCCCGGAGTTCTTTCAGCCATCTCTCCACATTTTCGAATGTAACATGACGAGTGACATCATAGACAAGTAAAGCTCCCACAGCACCTCGATAGTAGGCACTTGTTATTGCACGATATCTATTCCAAAGAAAAAAGATAAGATAGGAACTCTCGAAATATTATATGCTACTATACACATAATTTTGTAAATGCCACATCAACAGACATCCATCTCTTGACCTAAGAATCCATTATCTGAATATCACGATCCAAAGATTTACGTTACAAAGAGAGATGATAATTATGTTGGGCAAACCTAGAAGGGAAGAAACCGACTGAGAAGTCGAGTTTAAGAGCCCGGAGAATGACTGGGGAAGTTAGTTGACGCCATATAGTGAACAAGTTTAAACGGACTTGATTTGCACAAAATTGTTTGAACACCACTAACTAGATATCTATCACAGAACTCTGCAGATTCAAGTAGCAGCTCTCACAAGCTGAAGCATATACATGCATACATAAATTATAGATCATTTAGACTTTAAATACCCTATGAGATAATCAGGACTTAAGTTTTGTTCTTATGACTATCGCAAATCAAGATCGAGGTCTTCTCATTAAAATGTTTTTCTCCTTTCTTTTCTCTCTTTGCGTCCTTTCAGCAAATTATACCGAGTTCCAACATTAGAGGTATACTTCTTCCTCTCCATAACCTAATAATTTAACTGAGATCCAAATTAGAGGTGTAACTTCTTTTTTCTTGATCTATCATATCACCTTGTATGGTAAATAGCATACACAGAAAGAAATATTAGTCTTTTGCAATTTACATTAGCTAACTACGCAAAACTGAACCAGAGCACATCAAGGCACACTTGGTATGCACATACGGAATTCCTGCCATCCAAACTCGCAAGTGCGTTGATTTGAACTAAGATAACAAACAGTAAAAGATTCTTGTGCGGAACCTAAAACTATGATTTATTGGCCTAGGGATTGGCATGCATTGATAGGAAGTGCAGTAAAACGGAATTAAAAATAATCTGTAATCAAGGACTCGGATATCTCGTCCCACTGCCTGTTCTTTCTTTAATTCCTTATGCTTTGTCATTTTACTTCTTCATTATCAAATCTTTCAAGTCTCTAAGCCAATCAACCAAGTCATTTCACCTGAAAACCTACTTTTTTAATTGGAAGTCCCAATAGTATCCATTTAACTTCGCAGATCCTGTTACCTCCAAATTTTTTATCCGATCAAAAGGGTGCTGGCTTGTCCATGTTAATTTAAAGCGACCTTGTATTACAATCTATTTGCTCATTTAAGCTATCCAGAGAATTTTATCCATCATTACGATGATAACTGAAACCAAATCTTGTAACCGTTAAAGTTTCTACAACAATGCAGCGTAAACACACCTACCAGAAACCCATTAAGAAAACAAATCGTCATAAACCCAATAGGCATTGTTAACAAATCCAACCGAGTAAACAATGAAAACCCATTTCAATTCCCGTCATGAAGGTTCAAAAACTGTGGAATTTGGTTTAGCCAGATCGAGATCTAAAAATGAAATGTGTGAACAAAGAAAAAGAGAAAGACCGGACCTTTCTTGGCCAGCCGTGTCCCAAATCTGAGCCTTGACGACCTTATCGTCGACACGGATGCTACGGGTGGCAAACTCGACACCAATGGTGGACTTGGACTCCAGGCTAAACTCATTCCTCGTGAAACGAGACAAGAGGTTGGATTTTCCAACGCCAGAATCTCCAATCAACACCACCTTGAACAAGTAATCGTAATCATCGTCCGCTCGGTATGCTCCCATTGAAAAATATCAACAATAAACCAACAAAGGAGAACGTGGTTTTATGAGCTTGAAGAATTATGGTCTTTAGCTTCGCGTTTTAAAATTGTAATTTTCTTGAATGGGACGCTGCAGAACAGAAAGGGACAGACATAGAGGAGGAGTTCAAAACGATTCGAAAAAAAAGAGAGCTAAGCTGTAAATGTTGGGGTCTCTCTCTCTCTAGGATGGCGAAAAAAGAAAAACGGATTTTTGTTGTTTTCCTTGAAAGAAGAAGTTGTTATATTTATTTATTTTTCTTTTATATATTAAGTTATTTAATTAATTTTTTCAAGTTTCGATATAATTTAATGAGTAAGTTATACAATTTTCAGTTTGGATGATTGGAAAAATTAAACCACAAATGTAGGGGTGTTAAGAAAAGTTGAATTAAGTAGCATAATTAAAGGGCATATGATATGAATGTAACAGTTTCCGACACTAAATTGGGCAATCGGCAGAGATTCTATTATATAGGTCCAATGCAGCCTGCGTCTATCAAACACTTGTATCAAAACTATCTATGATTAGCAATGTCTAACGACTTTGTTACAATGTTTTCTTAAAGCTACATTTTCTAACACACTAATTTGTAAGGGCGAAGGTCTGGTCGCTAGAGCCTTCCAGGTGAGGTGAAGGTTGGGATTTTTCTCCGCATGCCTTCAGACGAGCCAAATCAACTAAGGGGATCCTTGCGTGGCAGCTAGCTACTATATCTCTTCGTTAATCTAATTCTGGAGTTATTTGTTTGTCGCGAGGGTGAAAAGTCGACGAATCTTCACCAAGTTCATGCATTGTATAATGTCGTCCGTCGCGATGATGAATTGCTTGTTGCGTGTCCAATGTCTTGTATATGCCAAGACTCTTCCAATGTCTTGTATATGCCTTTGTGTTTATTTAGGCTTCCTCGTTATCTCTTTTAGCCTAGGATAGCCCCCATCCATATCTGGAACCTTATGTAAGCATTATCTGGCTTTGATTAGATGTTGACCAGTCTCTAGCACCCCATGGACTGTAGAATTACGCTCCCTTAGAAACGGCACGTGAACGCTGTTCTGACCAAAATGAAATCTAGTTTGTTCTTCTCAAGGATCTCATTTTTCTTTTCTAATGAACGGGCCCTTTGAAATAATTTCCCGTCAACATTTTTGGCTATTAAAAAATTTTTC
>JANQAP020000048.1:43300-53375 GCA_026874005.2 Erythroxylum coriaceum | reverse complement strand
TTTTAATCATTAATCAAAATTTCTATTTAACCAAATTAAATATATATTATAAATATTTAATTATTAAAATTTTCTGAAGGTTATAATTTAAGTATAATGAAAATATATATTTTAAAAAAATTTAATCAATAACTTTACCGACGGAATATCAACAATTTCGTCTGTATATGTCTATAATATATACCGATGGAGAACAAATTCCGTCGGTAATGGTTAACCTTATTTCTCGACGGAAAACTTGTTACCGTCAGTAAAGTTACCGACGGTATTAAACATTTCGATGCTAAATTTACATAAGGTTAAGGAACTTACCGTCGATAAATTTAGCGTTGGAAGCTTTTAGCCCGTCGGTAATTTACGGATGGAAAAATTGTGACGGTTGGCACATTTTCGTTAAAATTACCGACGCTAATTTATTTTCCAACGCTAAATTTACCGACAAAAATTTCTTTACCGTCGGTAAAGTTAGCTACGGTCGAATCTACGACGTTTTTATCTGTCGGTATATTCCGTCGGTAATATTGAATATCGACGGAATATTTATCTTTTCTGTCGGTATTTTCCGTCGCTAAATGACTGTTTTCTTGTAGTGTTATATTGTATAGGAATTGTTATGTTTTGATACTACTTATGACCTATTTGATCATAGGTCAGTTAATTGGTAGTCATTTGATGTAGCATGAACTATATAAAGGTAAATGTATGATCAAGATAGGATTCTCCACCTTAAAATAATTAGAGAGCATGCTTTGTTGTTCTCAATTAGTATTGATTCAGAAAATCCTTAGCTAAGGTGGAATAATACTTTGTAAATAGTTTACAAATGTCATTAATTGAATCAATAGTTAAAGATGGAGAACTAATATGATTGGACTTAAAATTAAGTAGACATTAATTTCATGCTCTATCTCTCATCGGAACATTGTATGATGAAATAATTGAATTATACTAAAAATTATGCACGGAAAGGTTAGTCAAAATCACTTTGATATTTCTAAGTATTTGGGTAGTTATGATGTGTTGTTAGACGCCAATCTTGTTCTATGATTATAAATTGTTTAATTAGAAAATTAAAAATAAATTAAAAGGAGATTTAATTTATCTAATTCTAACTCTAATTATGAATTAGACTTAAAATTTATAATCATTGCCAACATATAAAATAGGTTGAAGAGAGCAAAGATATTTTATCAAGTTGTACTTGATTATAAAGTTTGAGAAACTTTATGATTAAATATGAGATATTTGATAAATAAGGATCAATATGAGATATTAGATCTTATTTGAGCATAATTGGTATTTAATTAGAATTATCTATAATTCTAATTAAATTTTAATTGAAATTAAAATTTAATATCAATTAAATTACCAAAATGTCCAAAACTCATTATAAATAGGCTTAATCTCTATGAAACTAACACTTGTTTCTTAACCCCTCTCTGTATGAGTTATATAGTTCTCTTAACCCAGTCTGTGGATACCGTTAGAGGTTAGACATTTGTGCGGCTACGATGGTTGAGACAGATCGACTTCATAAACGGTTCAAGGAATACAATAAAAACATGATTAAGCTTCAAAATAAGGTATGAATTTAGATTCATGTTTCATTATGATTTATGTGTTAATCATTTTATAGAATTAAATTGATATTAACTTTCGGGAAATCAAAAATTTCAAAAAAATTTTGTATTTATTGCGTTATGGATGAGATTGGATCTCTAACCTGATTTTTCAATACTATCATCATCACTGGATCTCTCCTTTGTGTCGTCGGAGGCATTGGAAACACACTCAAATGTCGCCATTCATGCCAAGGCAACAATACTACTATTGTTCACACAATCCACCACTAATGGAGGTTCAAGATATGACCAGATTTGGAATTTTATTGATTTCAAGCAACTTGTACGACAAGATTGTCTTTTCCCTTCTAACTGCTGATGACAGTGCTATTAAGGTAATGAGATTAAGAGAGTGGAGCGAAGAAAACAATATTTTCAAAAAGTAAAGCAAGTGGTAAGCAGGATATGTTTGTTTTTATTTATATTTTTTTATTTTTTTATTTTTAAATTTAATAAAATTTTATTTAAATTTTAATTTCTATTTTTAGTTTTGGTTTCTTTCGATTTTCAAAATACATAAAGAATACAAAAAGTAATTTTTATTTTTTATTTCTGTTTTTCATAATCTGATTTAGTATTAACTATATATATATATATGTTATTTAATTATTTAAAACATTAATTAGTAGTAAGAATTATGAATAATTAAATTTAATATTATGAATTTATTAATTATAATTAATTATTAATAACAGTGATGAATAATGTTATTTAATTTTTGTAATTAAATTAAATAGATGTCATTTAATAATTACTAATAAATATAATTAAATTTAAAATATCTTCAAAATATATAATTTTTAAATAAAATTTGATTTAATAATTTAAATAGATTTAAATAAATGTTAATTTTAAATTACCCCTTCTTACCCTAAAAAAGCAGGGACATTGTGCGTCCTTGAATTGATAACCATTTTTCGGCTAATCTAGTCTCCTTTGAGGGTTTATTTTAATAAAATACAATAATTTTATTGATAATTTATTAATAAATATTATATAAGAGATTAAAATAAATTAAATTAATTAAACATAGTTTATCTTTAAGTTTTATCTAATATATAATTATCATTAATAATAAAAATATAACTAAATTGACAATAATAACTAAATATATTTTGTTTTTATTTGAAAAAACAGAAAACAAAACCTTAAAACTTAAAATTATAAGGAAAAATAGAAGTGGAACTAAATAACCCATTTTTTGTGCTTTTAATGTTTTAAGTTAATGTTTTTCTTTTAACTAAAAAAACCTGTTTATTTATTAATATCAATGTATTTATATTTTTATTATTGATAATAATTACATATTAAATAGAATTTAAAAATAATTTATTTTTAATTAGATAAATTTATTTTAATCTCTTATGTAATATTTATTAATAACTATCAATAAAATTATTTAATTTTATTAAATAAATAAATTAAAAATTAATATTTAAATATATTTAAATTATTAAATCAAAATTTATTTGAAATATATATATTTTGAAAATATTTTAAATTTAGTTATATTTATCAGTAATTATTAAATTAAATTAAATTAATTCAATTACAAAATTAAATTAAATTAAATTAGTAATAATTCATATTAAATATTTACTTTTAGTTAATAAAATGTATAACATTAAATTAAATTATTTATAATTCTTATTAATAATTAATATATTAAATAATTAAATAAATATATATTTAGTTAATAAAAAACTAGATTAAGACATGATAAAGATATAGGTCACCGGATTAGATCTAGTTGGCTTAAATAAAGAAGTGCATCAATGAATTATGAGATAAGAAGATACCACTTAAGGTTGAAGGTAAATTCAATCGTTCAGTGATTAGGCTGGCCATGCTTTATGGAACAGAATATTGGACCATTAAAATAAGATAATAGTGACGGAGATGAGGATGCTCCAATAGATGTGCAACCATACCAGAAGAGATAAGGTCAAAAATGTAATGATAAGAAACATATTGAAGGTAGTTAATACTATTGACAAATTAAGAGAGACAAGACTTAAGTAGTTTAGACATGTTAAGAGGAAACCCAAAGACTCTCCAGTGAGAAGATGCAACAAGATTGTACTCAAAGACCGTAAGAGAAAAAAGGAATGCCTAAGAAGAATTGGAGGGAGGTGATCAAGAATTTTATGACAATGTTATAACTTAATAAGGATATGACATTCAATAGAAAACTTTGACATACTAAGATTCTGATAAAAAATTTCTCGTAAAGAGATTCTTGTATTTCTTTTTATAGTTAGCCTAAACTTGTAAATAGGTAGTACTTACCTTTTAGGTATTTAGCTTGATTAGTAGTTATTATTATTATTATTATTGTTGTTGTTGTTATTGTAATTGTTTTTCTTATTATCATTATTAGTATTATTATTACTATTAACTTTCGATTATTATTATTATTAGTAAATTATTACTACTATTACTATTGTCATTACTACCATCACCACCACCACCACCACCATTACTACTACTACTACTATTACTACTACTATTATTATTATTATTATTATTATTATTATTATTATTGTTATTGCTACTGCTACTAATCTTTTTCTTCTTCTTCTCATTATTATTATTCATTTTTTTCTCTCTCTCTAGCTCTCTCACTCTCTTTCTTTTTTTTTTTCACATGGGTCATTTGGAAACAGTCTTTTTATTAGTTAGGGATAAGGCTGTGTACTTTTGGACTTCTTTTCAGCGAGATTCATATTGGATGTTATTGTTGTAGTAAAATAGATCAAGAAAAAACAAAAACAAAAGCCACTTTTATGATTTTGAAAAATGAAAAAAACCGAAACTAAAAACAAAAACTAAAAAACTCAAACAAACATTTAAAAACAAAAAATCAGAAATAAGAATGAATACAAACATAAGCTTAGTTTAAAATAGTTATCTAAATTTTGTTGGCACTTTCATTTGACATGTTTTAAAAATAATTTATTTTAATCTCTTATGTAATACTTATTAATAATTATCAATAAATTTAATAAAATAAATAATTTAAAAATTAATATTTAAATATAATTAAATTATTAAATCAAGTTTTATTTGAAATTTAGATATTTTGAGGATATTTTAAATTTGATTATATTTATAATAATAATAAATTTAATTTAGTTACATAAATTAAAATACATAAAATTATTCATACTTGATTAGTAATTAATTTTAGTTAATTAAATATAAAATATAAAATATAAAATAAAATTATTCATAATTCTTATTAATGATTAATATATTAAATAGTTAAATAATATATTAATAAATTTTATGTTTTATTTTTCTTAGCAATATAAAGATTTATATTTAGTAGAAATTTTAGTTAAATTTTCCATAAGAATGAAAAGATTTCACTTTCTAGTTGGTTAGCATGCTCAGCTCTCCCTCTACAGACCCGGGCCGGGTTCAAGTTCTGCAATCGAAAATTGATTTGATTTTTGATCCGTGTCGTCTTGGCGGGATGGTGATAACCATTCTATTCTCTAAACGGAGAAGCTTTCACTCAAAAAGTAGATTTTTTGTGTGAACCAAAAGTATCGGTGAGGAGAAAGAATGAGTAGAGTGAGGGAAGAGAACGTTTTGGCAATCCTCGACGCCTGTACTACTGCTTCCAAACCCACTCAACAACACACCAATGACCGTAATTTTCTATTCATTGTTTGGTTCCTGAGAAATCTTCTCTTTCTTTCGTTTTCGTTAATTTCTTCTTTTATTGACACGCAGAGATCGCTTTTCTCCGAGCCGTTAGAGGTGCTTTCCTCGTCAGAGATTACCAAACTCATCCAACTAAGTAAGTAATCCGTTTCGATCTTTATTTTTGTTAGGGTTTCAGAATTTCTCTTCCTTGTCATTCATTCTTTTTTTTTTCACATTTTCTTTTTGTGAAGCAAAATTTACGAGCCGGTGTTTGGAATCATGCGAATGGGTTCCTCTCTCGAGTTGATTCTAGAAAGTTTTCGCCTTCTGTGCGACCTGCATATGGTACTTGTTCTGTCATCTTCGTTCCAGCTTAAAGTTTTGTGTGATCCCAATTTCCTCTTTTTTCTCAAGTTTATGTGATCATTTTCATGAAAGCGTTTTCCAAGAGTGCATGTTGTGGATAAAGATGGATCAGAGTCTCCTGAACTGGTGGTGGATGAAGACGTAATTCATCCTTTTTCTTATCTCACCGTTGATTGTTTGTGTCCAAGTTACATTGTTTGTTTTTAATTTTCGTTGTCTTTTATGTTAGGCATGGTCTCCATTTGTTTTCAGTTCTGATGTGGCTTGGGGCGAGAGACCAGCTGCTGGGAAAACCTCCAGCAGCCCACTTAACTCATCGGTGTGTGGAGCTTGTATTTGCTACCTTTTATATGAGCTTTGGACCGTCAGTTGTGAGGTTTCCTATTATTTTCCGTATTTGTCAAGGTTAAGACACAGGGTGGTTTGTTTAATATCCACCTTCCTCATGTGATTTGTAATTGCTCTTTGGTAATTGAGACGTCATTGAAAGTATGATCACTAAACAGTGTTTCTTCATTAAGGACAAGGTAGGCGAGGAATGATCACTAAGCAGTGCTTCTTCATTAAGGACAAGGCAGACAAGGAATAATTTCTGTGTTCTGAGCACACCTTTTGCCTGCAATTGAGTTAGCTGTTGTTGCTAATATGCTTCAATTTTTACAGTTCTTCTCTTTACATTTTTAGGCTTTCCAGACATTAATAGAAGAGCTTTCTGAGGTGTTTAATGACGCCAACCTTCTATCTTTAGAAACCAAGGTTCATTTCCTCTTCTCTCTCTTTTCTCACCTTTTGTTTGATTTCCTTAGAGCATTCAGATTTAGTTATTGCGCAAATTGTTTCTCATGTTCCTGTAGCAATCTTTGCGAGCATTGTCATTAGAAGTTGTATAAAGCTTGAAACGTTACCACCTAGTCATTTATCAAGTACCATTCTTACATGATTCTGTTTCAGACTTTGGGGAACATACTACTGTTTCAATATCTTGTCAGGGTTCTTGAAGAAGATTTTGCGGCACGTAAACGAGTGTATGATGGTAGGCTTGCACCACTTGTTCTTTACAAATTCCATCTTTCTGAAGGTTTAATAAGGTTTGCTGTTTTCTAGAAACCACGAACTGGACCTTAGTAAGGGATTCCTTGCTCAGCATGCTTCTGGTATGCACTCAACTCAAAGCCTAGCCTTGTCAGTTCATTAAATATGTACCTCTTCTGTTGTGATTTTATAGTGATTAACTGTTATTTTATTTTGTGTTATAAGCATTACAGTAATTCTTTATCTTGTTAAAAAAAATTAATGGCTTTAGCTCTCACCTAACTTGGACCGGTGGCAGTCAAGGCACTATGATTTCTAGCTACAGTTGTATAGTTCCATGGAGCCAATTAGTTTTCATTTCATTTCAATCTGTTTCTGCTGTCTCAGAGTTCTAGAAGAATAAACTATAGAAGTTTGATGAAGGATTGCTTTTTCGTCATATGTGGACTATGTCAAGATTGTACTCAATCTAGTGCTGGCCTTATATCTTCTGGTAGTTCTACTGCAAAGCCAACCACAAGTGAAGATACTGCTGTGGGAATAGCATCACTAGAAGCAGTAAATAATATTGGTGCTGTCTTACAGAAACTTCTGATAATTGTAAGCCCCCTTATATATGTAAAGTTGATGGAAATTTTGTCTTTAAACTCATGTTATAGACTTTCCAGATTATGGAACTTGATACGTTGAGGAAGAAAGCTGATTTTGAAGGTGGTATTACTAGAGCTGATGGTGTGAGGTGATTAGTTTTCATTTCTTGTTTCCATTTTAATGTAACAGATATTTATTTTTGTACATGGGCTACTTTGTTGAGCACAATACTGTGATTTGGTTCAGAACCCCCTTGCTGGAGATAATTCTGGATGAGCTAACTTACAACAGAGATATGTTGTCTCCTTTCTTTCAGGTATGCAGCTTACTACAAATGTGATGGTTTTTAAAGAAACAAATTTCAAAAGTGTTTTCTCATTGTACTAATGTTGCTCTATCAAGAATTTACTTTTCATTCCAAATACATTTCATTCTTTTTTTTTTTGGTTTAGGTCTAAATAAAGTTTGCAGCATATTATTTGCTTATTGAGGATATATTTTGCAGAAATTTCATCACCCCAAGTGGAAGCTTGAAATTATACAGCGGTATTTCTCAAAGTACAATGCTAAGGTAAATCAACTAATTAATTATCATTTCATATTGTTAGTTTCCATTTCAGTTAAACTTGTAGGTGATCATAGAAGCTTATCATTGTTGTTTAGTTCACAACTGAAATACATATCTGTAGCCTTCTGTTCGAACTCGGAGGTCGAATAGTTCTACGGAGGATGCAACTTTCAATGGAGTCTTAAGATGCTTTTCAAACATAACCAGCACCAAAAACATAATTAAAAAAATCAGTAAAGATGTAGTTCAGTTGCTTCTAGCACATGGGTTTCAGGTAATAATTTTTCATTTCCCTTTCAGTAATAAATGATGATATTCTCTAAATTTAGGGGACGAAAATACTTTACATGTTTAGAGGATAAAGGATATTGTGTCTTTTCACTTTCTACTTTCATGTTATGAGATGTATAATAGAGGCCATAAAATGTTGATTTTGCTTATAGAAGATTGTAATGAGATTATTTGAATGGATTCTTGCAATTGAAGGATAAAGAACTTGGATGGTCCGCATAAATTCCTAATTTATTGATAGTTTGCCTACATCCTACCTTGTTGTACAACCTTTTTGAACAACAATATTTTTTCCAATTGGAGAGCCAGTCTGCCAGAAAATTGAAGCAACATAATTTGTGAGTAAACAGTATTCTTTTGCGGGCATTTAAACATTTTTAGTTATCAGTATGAGAGGAAAAATATGTTCAGAAACTTTGCTACTATCCCGGTGGACATTGTGGATCATGATTGTTACACTGTAGGAGCAGTATCGTTTGCCAAATCCAGAATTGATTGCTTGGAGAAAGTTTTTCTGATGTAGAGGTTATAGACAATGCTGTAGCGTCTAGCAGTTCAAAAAGCAAGTATCATCAATCAGTTTCACATAGATTTGTTTTTGGGCGCTGTCCAGTATCATTCTGTAGCTAGGTCAATTAATTGAAGCCTTTTGACTTTTTGTCAGGCTTTCTTATCGTTGTCTCAAGGAGATGCTGAAAGAATCTTGAATTCCTCAAAAGATATGAAAGGCAGCTCTCTTGTGGAAATATGCGAGAATGTTATTTCTGCCTTCACCAGTTTGGCAAAAACAGACGAGTAAGATAGTTTTATTCCTTTTTGCCACTTGCTTAGGTGACTTCTTGGTACAATTTCAAAGTTTCCAAGTATCACTCTCTTCAATTACAGAGTGCAACTTTTTGTTATAATGATTGCTACCACCTGTGGACACCATTACCAACATTTAGGCAGTCAATTGGAACTCTGGTGTTACCTTTTGGTTTCTACTTTTCTTAAGCCGCTAATTTATGACCGGATCATGTTGCAGGAAGACTCAAATTCTGCCGTTTGGAAAGGAAGCAGTATTCACAGCAGCAGCCATCCTGTCAACGAAGTCTTAGGTGGTCATTGCCCGGGGGAAGGAGGAAGATGGAAATTTTTCTTATCCATTGTTGTAATCCTCCCGAACTGTTGCCTGATTCAAAGCGAATTCTTAGTACATAATTCACGGTGAGCGAGTCAGCCCACCAGATATTTATGCCTGTATGGCTTAGATTGTGGATAAAGCAAAACATAGTGGGTCTTGATAATTGACGAAATGAAGCAACAGTAAGTCTGACTTTGTGGTGCATCAGAAGAGGTTTTGCCGTAGCATCGTGATTCTGCTTCATGTTTATTCAGTTCACATGTTTAACTAAGGCAATGAAATCTTGTGTATCTATTTCGTGGAAGCTGTACATCTTTTCTGTTCCACATTTTTTGGTGCACAAGTTTATTTATAGTTCCACAATCTGTTTTTCTGCTTTGAATCTGTATTGTAGTGAGCACATTTTGTGTTATCAATGCAGAATGGTCTTGTAGCTAACCAATTGAAGTTGCTGGTATAATTTTATTAATATTATTAATGCAATTGAAACCAAGTTGATTACATGTGAAGGATAAATGTCAACCAATGTCTATAGGCAAGAGCAAAGTTGTGAATACCGTACCGGACTTGGTACCGGATTGAATTCTGGTATGGTACTTTACCAGTATCGGTCAATATCAGGTATCGTTTTGGGTAATTTTTTATATTTATGAAATAATTTTTGAAATTTTTAAAATTTGCAAAATAGTCCGTTGATATATTGTACAGTTATATACTGTATATTTTACAAGTTTACATCAATCTTGTTTCTAAAAATTATAATAATAAATAATAATCACAATTAATAATTTAATATGAAATGACAATAATTTTTAAATATTTCACATA
>JANQAP020000047.1:2639127-2651107 GCA_026874005.2 Erythroxylum coriaceum | reverse complement strand
TATCGATCAATGTTCTGGATGGTCAGGCTAACCTTCTAGTTCTACTGACTACTATGACCTCAAAAGTCTGATCGTAACAAATTGAATTTGTACGATACGAGGCCCGTTCTTCCGTTTGATAACTATATCTTGTGTTTGTAGTCAAGCAGATATGAAAAGGGAACAGGACAGAAAATGAATTCGATCCCAGACTTAGATTGTGACAAAAAGCCAAAATGAGATCATCGGAACTTCTACATCAAAATCTTTAAGAATCATTTGGAATTGTCAACAATGTAATTTTGGAGATGTACGTACCCACATTTAAACGCTTGTCTGCCAATGCATTGTGGGGTAGTAATTGTACAAGCTTCTACATTTTAGGCTGACAAAAATTTTTAATTAGGACAATTCAACTGAAGATTGGTTAAATAAGATTTGGACAAAGTCGGCTGCCCAAAACAAAGAACGTGGAATTCAGTAGTTCCGTGCTGCCTTGACATTTATGGCGTTAACGTTGTATTATAACTATGGGTATACCTCGACCAGAATTTTGGAAATCAAGGTAGACCTTGGATTTTGACAGATAAAGATACTGCCAATCAGATCAAGGAAGTTGCTTGGAAGTTCCTTGTCATGAATGATGCGAAAAAGACATGAAAACATGTTAGATACCATAAGAAAGGGAGTTTCTAGGAGCATAAATGAGGAAGATTCAATTTCGTTGTGTTTATCATTTAGAATATATATAGAATGAAAAACAAATATGTTGCTGGAATATAATATATATTTTTCTTCTCAAATTCTTTTATTATTAATGGCTGGTTATAATAACTCAAGTTTTGTATACGATATTCAAAATGGGACATCTTAGCAAATTTATGAAGTATTAATTAAGTAGTAGCATCATTAGTTAAACACAAATTTCAAGTGGCTGTCGAAAGCTACTGGAAATGACTACATGAGTAAATCTAAGCGACGATTCTGACGTCTTAATAAGTGTGCATATTGACTGTTTCAAACCCACTCCCAGCACAGGGTAGAGATAGGCACATCTGTCCAGGCCCACCCTCTTTAAGGGCTCATGTAAGAGCGTAATAAACGTTAGACTTACTGTCTCTTTACAAACCAAATAAAAGAATAATTAATAACAAAAAATGCTAGACAGTAAAATTTTTATTATTCCCAACGAAACAGCTCATTAAGGTCATGTTTGGTACGCAACACTGGAGGCATAGGACAGGAGTTGGGATAAGGAATAAGTCAAATAAGCATGTTTGGTAAGTAGTATTGAAGAAACTCAAGAATTGCACATTACCACATAGGTGAGATTGGGTAAGCCCACCTCCCCCCTTGGTATTGCATTTTAAAATCAGGGATTGAAAATTTTGAAGACAAAAATATCCCCACTTATAATAATTTTTTGCCAAATTTAACCTTATTACATTTGCCTTAATTTATCTTCTCTTCCATCGTTTTGAAATCGTTCACTTTCACTCTTCATCATTCTCTCCCTTGCTCTTGCCATTACCAGATTTGCCGAGTTGCTCTCTTCACCGTTCTCTCCCTTGTTCTTGCCATTCAACGCAGCATCACGAGCAAGTTTCGCTTTGACTCTACATTATTTATGAAAAACACACACACACACATTCTTCTTCATCACTTGCTTTTGGATTTTCTTCTCTAAGTCCCAACTTGGCTCACCAGGCTTAGATGACTGCAGTGACTACTTATTAGAACAATGAGGAGTTCTGAAAATACCCGTCTTACAGGGAGGAAATCTAGAAAGATGGAGAGCCAACATCATTTGAGAGTGGGACAAAGGCCGATGTGTAGAGCGGGAGGGGAGACGATGCGAAAGGGAGAGATTCAGTATGAGTTTTTTTTGGTTTTAAAATATGGCGTTATTGTCTTTCCATAATTTCTATCTGATTTTAAAATAAAATTAATGAAAACAATCCCTCCAGATATTACCTTTTACTAAACGTAATTTTAAAGTCCTAATTCCACTCCCACTACCAATCTCAATCCCAATCACATTCTCAATCTCAATCCCTTCAATTCCAGTGCTACGTACCAAACGTGGCCTAATATTCTAAACGGTAGACTCGGTAATAAACGGTGGTATGTACAAGACTTGTAGCATTTATTACTCTCTCGCCACAAGCCCCACCCTTAATCTCATTTTTAGCATTTATTACTCTCTTGTGTGGTCGACCTCACTCTCAAATCTCATCACTTTCAAATCTCATTTTTATGTTCTACATATTTTCATCCAAAGGCTATTAAATCTCATGGTTGTAAGAGAGACATGGAAGAGACAAGATTTTTGGCATTCCTCTTACCGTGTCACTTGGGTGCAATAATATTACTAAGAAGCTAAACTTTTCAGCTGTCAGCTTTCATGTTTAAAAAATTAACGTCTTTTGTTTATAAATTTCTTTGAAATATTTAGGTGTATTTCTTCCACTCAAATATTTTTTTGTTTCCCTCAAATATTTTTTGCTACATTTTCTAAAACATAGCTAAATCTTTTTAACTACATTTTTTTAGACGTAGTCAAATTTTTTTAGGTACATATTCATAAATATAGTCAAATGTTATACAATATTGCAATATATTATTACATTTTTAATTCATATTATTGAACAATATAATGTATATATAATGCATCTATATATTTTGTATTATGAATTTATTATACAAATAAATTGCATAAAAATATTATTAATTCAAAATATCGAGCATTGTATATAAAAAGTAAAAGTATATAAATATTATTAAATTATACCAACAAAAATAATATTCTTTATATGCAAGATATTAATGACATCATTAACAACTTTTGTAGACAAAGCAATAAATAAGGAGAAAAAGATAATGAATTCTATGCCTATTCCATCAAAGAGAAAAAGATATAATTATTTTTCTAGACATTTCACAAAAGATTCTAAGATATTGTGATATGAGATTTTGTAGATAAGGTAAAGAAATTCCCTATGTCTCTATTCCTAAGAAAGCTCCTTGTATATTCAAAGGCATCACTTGAAACAAACAAAGATCTTCCCCTAACAGTTGGTTCATTGACAGCCTCTTCCAACAACTTCTTTGCTTTAACTAAACTAGCAGAAGATACATTAACGATTTCCCAGATACAGTATGGAATAGTGAATTAGATGAATCTCACATACCATGCATTTCACCTAAGGAACGAACGGTATAAAACAATAACCTTAATTTCTTCAAAATCCTTTGAAAAATTAAATCCTAAAAATAAATAAGCTAAATGAGATGGTATAAAGAACCCAAATTAGAGCACATGCATACCCGATTGAATGACTCTATCATCGTCACAATAAACAGACATAGCTTTTTCAATTAATGATTGTTTCAAAACTACCAATTTGCCTAATCCTGTATGGATGCCAGCATTGCCTCTATTTTCATCTATGTTCTTTAGAAAATTTGGGCAACCTTTACACAACATATAATATATAAGCACACATTCATCAAATAGCTTCTTAACAGAAAATGAGATATGGAGAATAAAGAAAGAGAGTTAAGTCAAATGAGACTAAAAACTTTAAAGAAGAAGATCGACCAATGAAGGCTAGAACGGATTTGTTGTCCATCCATTTGTTCTTTAGCAGGGATGATTCTACTAGATAACTCCAACAAAACTCAATTCCAACATCAAAAAAATCTACCACTTTGATATTTTGCGATTTATTTCTGTTAACAGTTTATTTTGAAAACGCAATAGAAATAAAAACACGTCATAGATTTAATTATTTTTCCTGGGTAATCTAGAAACAACATACCCCATATGTGATTTGAAGATCATTTGACAACTTAAATACAGAAGCAGTGTCATTAATGAATTTCATAAGTACACAATTAGACTCAAATTTTGAATCCAACAAAGATAAGTTCTTAAATGAAATAATTAATATAGAAGCAGAGCGTACAATTAAATAAAAAATAAAAAATATATGAAGTTATACGCAATTAAAAAAATATTCACAGAAGAAGCAAAGATCATCGGAACTTAATTTTCTAGCGAAGAAAAAAATCCCCTACATATGCACATTCTATGTTTGTCGCTTACCCTTAAATATTAATAAAATCCAGAGCATATGCCAAAGATTAATTAGTGATTTGACATCTTTAATAATAAAAAACTTCTACTTAGACACAAGTCATAGTCTTTGGTTAAAGATATATTTGAACACGGTGTAAATGGTGGAAGTTCACCAGTGAAAAAGCCATTCAAAAGATATCAGATACAAATATTAGTTATTTTTTATGTGCACATACTTTGACATCATGAGGAAGTATGTGGTTGGCATGCAAGTAATCAGGTATCATCAGGAGTTGAACTAACAGAGTTTTGTCATAACAAATGAGTTAAAGGTATTGGAACTTCTTTCCTAACCTACAAACCTCAAGTGCAAGTTTTCATAATAGTAATATGAGAAAACGCTCACGAAAATGAACACCATTTGCATTTTGTAAATCTTTTGCCCTGTATGACAACAAATTCGTAGTTGTGATGGGTAATAAAACAATAAATTACTTCCCGTTCTGCATATCAATACTTACATATCTCCATGCTCCCAATATCCCATTATGATGCAAACATACCCACCCTGAACTCAAGAAGTAAATTTGTAATAGGATCTGCACAGGCAATATTGAAATTCCTAAGAGAAAGAAAAAGGGAAATCGAAAAGTCATAAACACTATGTCCAACTAGAAATAAAATTTTGAGCACTCCTCATAATTAATCCATGTAAGTGTTGAACAACTCTATAACTATCAACAATCTCACAGTAGATAAGAAAGTAAAAAATTAAGAGAATTATAGTAGGTAGCATCAATTAAAAAGCTTCACATAGTCATATTTGTATACATTCTCGACCCATGAATCTTTTTACTCCATAATGAAAGGATTTTACACTTTAGAAATAAACTCATCTGTAATAGGCCTACCAAGAACTCTCTCTCTCAGTCTAACTAAATTGATGCATCGACAATTTAGTACGGGCCATTCCAATACTAACCATTTAAAGGAAAGCGCTTACAAAAACCCAATTCCTAACATCATGAGAATTTTACCAATTTAGTATAACACCTTTTATTGATGGAATGATTAACTCTATCGTAAAATTAGGATGAGTTTGTTTTAATGGACATAAGTTTTAACCTATGGGAAATAGTTTTAAATGGTCCTTTTATCCTTACAAAATTATGGATAACAAAAAGGTGCCCAAATTAAAGAAATAATAGGAACCTCAAAATAAGAGATTAATTTCCTTGAATAGTAAGATTGTACACATCATATTTTGTGCATTATGAAGAAATGAATTTAATAAGGTCTTTATATATAAAACAGCTCAAAATTTTAATGAACTTTAGAAGTTACACATGAGGTAATAAATCAAGTAAAGTAGAACAAAGTTAACACATTAACACATCAATGTGAATTATTTCAAATGAAGCATGATGAAAGCATATATAGCATGTATAGTAGATTTATTTATATTATTAATAGTTTCAAAGGCCTTGGAAAGGATATACTAACGTTAAAATTGGTAATAAAGTGATCAAACAACACCACTATGGGGGAACTTATTGGATCTCTTCTTATATACAAAATGATACTCCAAGAGATGCAAGAAAAAATAATATTCCTAAAGAAAATGAATTTAGCATTCAAAATCTCAAATAAAAAATCAAGCAAAAAGGAAGAGACATCAACTAGTGAAAGCAATGAAAAAGACATTGACTTAATTACTAAAAATTTTAAGTTCTTGAAGAAAAGATTTTCCAAAAGAAAGAATTTCAAAGGAGGTAACAATATTTCAAAATATAAATCCTCTATCATTATTTACTTTGAATGTAGAAATTCCAGCTATATGAAATCACAATATCCTCTGGCTAAAGAAAACAAAACGTATGAAAGAAACTATAAGAAGGAGAAAAAGGGAAAAAAGTTATTCTTTGCCTTAAAAGTAAAGAAATCGATAGAATTGAAGAGTACAACTGCTGAAGAATTGATATATGTTTTTCACACCTCACGCACAGCTGAAGAGTACATTTATATATGAAGCAAAAAACATGAAATAATCTAATAACCTAGTAAATAACCTAGGTTAGCTGCTTCTTGGGCTTTAATAATAAAGTGTCTTTATAGGATCGTCTACCACTAGAACAGGACCCGGCTGACCTTGTTTCAATAGCAATGACACACCCTTCAAGTTGTAGCATATGTTCTTGAGAGTCCTTAACCTTATCACTCCATTCACCTCCGCTCAAGATATAAGCTTGCATTATTAGCCTCCCTCAAACTATGTCAAGGTTTAAGGTAAAGTTTGGTGCGTAAAGAAAGTAGAGAAGCTTAAGATTGAAATTTGGTAAAAATGTTGGCAAGTTGATACAACGAAAGGACATGTCGAGTGACCAACAACCCAAGTGCAACACGTTCCCCATATATAGTGGCACTCGATTTCAATGTGCTTCGTGTAGGAATGGAAGACTGGATTTACTGTCATGTGTAATGCAATGAGGTTATTGCAAAGAAGAAGAGGCGATGCTGGTAAAGTAATAGCACAATCTCAAAGCAAGTTGGTAAGCCAAGTGAGTTCAACGGCAGTATTGGCCATGGCCCTGTATTCAGCTTCTGTACTAGAGCGAGCAACGGTAGTTTGTTTCTTGGCACACTAGGAGATGATATTTTGACCAAGGAATGTGTAGTAGCTAGTTGTAGACCATTGAGTTAGTGAACACCCCCCAAATCTGCCTAAAAAAAAGCACACAGATCATGTTTAGTATCTGATATAAATTGCATGCTAAGGTTTAATGTCCCTTTAATATATCGAAGGATGCGCTTAACTAGTTTTAAACTATAATAGGTTGGTTTTTAAGAAAATTGAGCAGCAAAATTAATAGCGAAAGAGATGTCTGGCATGGTGAACGTCAAGTATTGAAGGGATCCAATCATAGCTCCATACGATGTTGGATTCGACAATGGTGTACTCTGAGGAGAAGGTGAGTTTGGGACGTCAAAGGCATCTTGGATGGCTTACAATCTAACATCTGTGCCTTTTCCAGAATGGAGTAGGCAAAGTGAGGTTGCAAGAGTAAGAGGCCACATTCATTGTGTTGAATTTCAATGCCAAGAAAATGATGAATAGGTTTGAGGTCTTTCTTTGAAAATTCTGCATGTAAAAGAGATATAAATCCATCAATAAGTTGAGAATTTGATCCTGTGATGAGCATGTCATCAACATAGAGAGTAAGAAGTATTATGCCATAAAAACAATGCAATATGAAAAATGAGGGGTCTACTATGCTACAAAGGAACCCAAGTTTTAAAAGAGAAGCACTAAAACAATCAAACCAAGCTCTTGGAGCTTGTTTCAAGCCATATAGAGCTCATTTGAGTTTGCAGACATAATTCAAGAGATGTAAATCGACAAACCAATAGGTTGTTCCATAAAGATATCTTCTGTAAGAACACCATGTAAGAACACATTCTTAACATCTAATTGTCGAACTATCTAGCTCTGAACTAATGTAATGCTAAGAATTAATCTAATTGTACTTGGTTTGGTAATGAGTGAATAAGTCTCATTGAAGTCGAATCCATCGATCTAATGAAATCCTTTGGCTACTAACTTGGCCTTTACGAGATCTAGAGTGCCATTGGTATGAAGTTTTACCTTGTAAACCTGTTTAGACTCGATCACATGCATGCTAGGATTTCAAGGCACTAAATCCCACACTTGATTGTCATGAAGAGCTATGAGTTCCTCTTGCATTGCTTGTATCCATCCAACATGAGCAAGAGCTCCTTTGATCGCTTTGGGTTCAGTTGGAATAGTAACGTATGTCATAATAAGTACATACCTAGGATTTGGCTTGACAATGCCAGACTAAGAGCGTGTGCGCATTAGATGTCGATTAAGTTGTTCATCATTGTCGTTAATAGATCTTACAATAAAAGAACTTAAATTAGTTTCACTTGGGGTAGGAGACAGGCCTAAATACTGAGTGATAAGATCAGATGTGAGGTTAGAGTTGATGGAGGCTGAATTTAAAACCAAGAGTTCATGACTATTATCACGATCTGTGTATCTGGTGGGACTTGTGATTTAGAGTCAAGCTTGATGATTACATTTGGCCTATATGCATGTGATCTATTAAAGGCATTAGAAATGTCATGAGAAGGTTGAGCTGCTACATCCCTCGGCGAAACCATCTTGGTAGTAGGAACAGAAGGAATTGGAAGGTTGGCTATTGACATTAAAGTGGACGGTACAAAAGTCTCACATTTGCTTTTGTCATCAAAATTCACTTATGAAAGAAATTCTTGTCGCTCCCTGTGGTATTGCTCAGAATGTGATACATTTTTATATAGTAGGAATTGCTCATCAAAAACGATATGATGAGACATAAGCATCTTTCTTGTAGTTGGATGATAACATTTAAACCTCTTAAGCTTGTCACTATACCTAACAAAAATACAAGGAATAGACTTGGGATCAAATTTTGTCTTCCTTGTGTCCCAAGTGTAGGGAAAGCATCTATAACCAAAGATGCAAACATTTTTATAGTTAGCATTCTTACCATATAGTTTAAAATAAGGAGTAGAAAAATTAAGTGCAGATCACGATAATTGATTTACTAATTAAATAGCGGTGGAGAAAGCCTCTGTCCAAAAAAAGTGTGGGAAACCACTAGGGAACAACATTGTCATTCCTAGCACTCTTATGGTTCGATGTCGTAGTTCCACTCTCCTGGTTTGCTCTAGTGATTAGGGATGGGACAATTGATGAACAATATTGTTATTGCGAAAATAGTTTCCAAGCTTGTGATTAACAAAGTCCCCTATATTATTAAAGTGAAACACCCTAATCTTCTTGTTAAATTGACGAAACACAAATTGCTCAAAGGAGAGAAATATATCAAAAAATTTAGCCTTAGATTTCATTAGGCTAACTATATGTATCAAGAATAATCAATAAAAAAAACACAGTCTCGAAATTTGCATAGGGATAAAATTGGGCCAGGGCCCTATAAATCACTGTGTACTTTTACAAAACAATTCACTAGCATTTGTTTAATATAAATGAAAGGACAACGCACTAAGTTTACCAATGCAACAACTTTGACAAAGATATTTATCCTTAGTACTAGAGATCAAAGAAATTAAGTCATCCGACACAAGTCAGTGTAGCGATGAGTCCTTTAGGTGTCCCAGTTAGTGATGCCAAACCTCTTTGGTGTGTGTCAATTTTTATGCAACAAAACCAAATTGAGCTTTAGGCACCACATATAGATCTTCTTTATGTTTGCCTACGAGCATAATCTTCCCTGTCTTTCATTCCTTCACACAAAATAACTTATCAGTAAATTTATAGTCCATTTTATTTTGTAATGTGAGCTGACTTATAGATAACAAATTTTGTGTAGGTTCTAGGACATGTAACACTTCCTTTAATGAGAGTTTCTTCTTACCATCGGTAATGGGCACTTCTTTGATATCATTAATTATAAGTTTTGTTCCATTACCAATAATAATAAAGTCATGTCCTATATAGTTTTTAAGCAATGTAAATATACCTAAATCATGTGCCATGTGATTTGAAGCTCCAATATCAATCATCCATTCAACATTTGAGAGTGAGTTATCCAATGTGAGAGCTGCTAGGGCTTAAGGTAAATCTTTGGAGTTGCTGGATGACCATAGTAGTCCCCAGCATATCTTAGCAATGTGCCCTTGTTGATTACATTATTGAGAAACTTCATCTTTGTATGTCTTACATTCTGCTAGTGTCATTCATCGCATGCTTAGTGGTAGTGGACGACTTTCCTTAGGCTTGCTTCCAGAAGAGGATTATGTAGAACCCTTTGTGTTTCTAGTTTGTAGCTAAAATAATTGATAGATCCCTGTAAGTGCTTGTTTCGATGAAGGATTAGTAGCATTAGTTGAAGCTGGATAGAAACCTTTACGCTATGAAAAAATCAGTTTGTATCATAATTGTTGTTTCTTCCTTGACGTGATTCCCTTTGTGCAGCAAGAGCAAACAATACAGTGCCATTGTTCTCGAGATATATGTTTCATGCTTCATAGGAGTTTATATGAGACACATATTCGAAGTATGTAGGCAAGGGTAGTTTGAGCATGGTTGTAGCAAAGTCTTTGTAATTAGGACCAAGGCTCATGAGGAGATGATATAACTTTATTGTTTCTGGTATTGGTTTGTCGATTGTGGCTAATTGATCATATATTAATTTGAATGACAGCAAGTGCTTTATCATAAGACTATCTAATTCTTTGTAGAGATAAGTCAGTTGTTGGAGTAAAGAGAACACCCTTTCCTGAGTTGTACTGGCAAATTCTTGTTTAAGAGTTCTATAGAGATCCTTTGATGTTTCTTGCCTGATTGCTAGTCCCAAAACTTGTGGAGAGAGCGTAGCAATAAGCAGACCTCACAACATCAAATCATTCTGCTTCTAAGTGATATACTCGTCGTTTTCTGCTTGTATGTTTTCCTTAGTTTTGAGTGATTATGTTGTTTTGGTGGCTTTGATGGTAGCATCTGATTTTATATCTGGTTAGTAGTTGTTCTTCTCCAATGAGCAGCCCCTATACTATATAGCAAAGATTTAAGCCTTTAACCTGCTCACGCCAGACAATATACGTCTTGTGAGAGAGCTTCACCATGATAAAGTTCGTCACGTTGATGGGAATAGAGCTGTTGGTTGAGAATAATGAAGATGGATTCATGTTTGGCTCAATGTGGTTTTAAACATTTTAACTCTAATACCATAAAGAAATAGATAGAAATTAAAGAGTGCAGCTGTTGAAGAGTTGTTATTTTATTGATATATGTTTTTCACGCCTCACGCACAACAGAAGAGTATATAAAAGTAAAAAACAACGTATCTCTATATAACAACGTATAACTCACATTTCTCATATACCCAAAACAGAACATTTTTAAATCATTCATTCTTTCTCATTTCTACACTCATCCATTAACATAAAACAAGTCATATGCACATCTCTATATTCATCAACTTTCAATTATCATTAAAACATCATTTTCATAACCAAACTATCTCAAAAACATCTTTAACATAACTCATGATCTATTTTTCATCATGTACTCAAAAATAGGACATAACCCTACTTACTTCGTCATCCACGAATCATCATGATTCAACTCCTCTATCATTATTATTTAATCTCAAAATATCATCACAAATGCTTTTTATTAGTCAACTCGTGCATACCATTTATATACTAAAAATAGAACATAAACCCATTTATTTTTACACCCATGTACAACATTTATTTAACTCTATGATCATGATCATGCTATCTCAAACCAATCACCCTATATAATTCATTTCAAACAACCCATAAAGATCAAATATGCAGTTATTTGTTTAAACTTCAAGTTTCTTCAAAAATCACGTAAAACCCTAGCTCCTTCTATGATATACGATCATTAACATTTAAGGTGGAATATAGTGGGTCTTTTAGGAACAAGATGTGAAAATAGCAAGGATCTTGAAGTATAAAGTGAAAGATTATGGCAACTCAACATTGAGAGTAGGGTTGGTGAGAAAATGTCGTGAATGGAGAATAAGGGAAGAAGATGAAGAACAAAATGAAGAGAGCATTTGGCAAAGGTGAAAGATAATCAAAGTAAAGATGGTCTATTAATTTGGTTAATGTCGTGGGAGTAGATATGTGGCAAGTGTCACTTGCCACATGTCTACTTTTAATGGTTCCCACTTGGTCCCTTTTTAATAACTAGTCCATTTGTCTCCCATTTCTAAACCAATTGTCTCCCAATTTTCTGTCACTTGGCATTAAATCCTATAGTCACTTATCAATAATTTCTACTAAAAGCACCACGCTTGAGGTCAGGTCTCAAGTAATTAATCCACCGTAGACGGCAGCTCTTCCCACATCTCTGGAGAC
>JANQAP020000047.1:2583778-2622444 GCA_026874005.2 Erythroxylum coriaceum | reverse complement strand
ATTTCAGCATCCAGACTTCACCAATATTTCTTTTGCTCCAAATCAGTCACATTTTCCACCATTTCCAATAGCTTCACTTGAAATATGCAAACACACAAAACCCACATAAAAGCATACAAAATGTGACAAATAACTATGCAAATGTACGTAAAGTATGGACTGAAATATGCATGAATATGCAAGTCACCACACCAATAATGAGCTTTAGTGACCTTTCATTGTCACTTTTAAAATTTTAAAGCTTTAACTATTTTTGGGTTAGCCATGGATGCATGCATCACATGCATAAGAATGCAGCAGAAGTGTCAGAATCTAGATTCCGATACCATGACAACCCAAAAAACATATAATCATACATGAATGCATAGATATGTAAAAGAACATGAAATATAAAACAATTTTACCTTTTATTTCTCCTCCTTTCTTGTTTCTTCTCCTTGTTTGGGTTGTTGCAAACACAAAACCCTTCCTTGATCATCCAAGAACACGCAAATATCAAGAAGAAACAATGTATAAGGGTGATTTGAGCACCAAACTAGATGAGTTCTAGTAGATGCTCAAATTGATAGAAGATAGATCAAGATTCTTATTGCTTGCACTTTGATTCATGTAACCATTACATAAATTGCAAGAACAAGACTCTTGATACCTCTCTCTCACTTTAGAACTCTTCTAGAGCCCTTATGCTCTCACTTGAGTATGTAAGAAGTGGTAAGACCTTATGAACATAAGTGAAGAACTCACTTATGTACTCATTCATGCCTTCTATCATGATCATGGCCAATAAGCCACGATCGTGGCCTATTTAAAAAATAGGCTCATCTTCGGCCACAACTGTGGCCTATAAGCCATAATTTTGGCCTACTTAAAATTATTCATACACACTATATTTTTCATCCGATCTTTTATGCACTTGACCCTTAAGTTCTCGGTTATTTTAGGCACTTAAATTAACTCTTAATTCAAGCAAATCATGATGGGTTTCATGATACCAATTTATCAAAATATAAGTGGATTAACACATGAACTCTTCGATAGTTAATTCTTCGACTTATGAACCTTTCTATAGACAATTACCGTGCAATTCATCCTTTCACCATACTATACCCCACTTGGTTCAGAGTATGGGCTATGTGTCAACTCCCATTAGACCGACTACGTCACATATAGTCCAATTGATGTTAGTTCTTGTCCTAGGATCTCATTACTCTATATGTCATTGAAGACTCTCTTCATGACATATAACTGCTCTGGCCAGAGACTCCTAAGTAATGACTCCGATAAGACATCGTGGGTATCCTCTCCTTCTATTAGGAGTGGTGAATCCTTTATTGGCTATCTAATTACCTTCAAATACTAATAGTTGTACCCAATCACCACCCTAAGAGCGACCTCGTCTTGAGGTAACAAGGAATGATGTCAAAGTACAGGATTAGTATCCAAGATATGCTTGAGTATCTCCAGTCTAAGGATACTTGCACCATTTCTATGATGAGATTAATCATTGACATTTGATAGATCATCCATATAATAATCTCATAGCGGGTCATCTGATGTACTTACTACCCTTAGTAAGCATCCACATGTTAACTCTAAACATCTCATGCTTATAGTTTGTGAGATCCACTGCTTGATCAAATCAATGAGTATAACATGTGTTAGTCTGTCTGGATTAATAATGTTATGTCTTATTAATTCTATGACTAGGGATTATTTAGATACTAACATAATTGCCTATGGAATCTCATTATCATGATCTCATCATGATTTCCTTCATGCTATATTTTACATCATGGACTTCATTAATTCGATTTGAGATCAATATCAATTCATATATAAATGAATATCAAATTAATAAAAAATGTCTTTCGCTTTATTAATCAAAATAAAGTCAGTATAAAAGTGCTAAAGGTGATTGTCTTTAGAGCACTACTCTAACAATTTCCCACTTGCACTAAAGCAAATCACCTTTGTATCTAATACCATAGGCAAGTACATAAGAATCAAATTTTATTTGAGGAAGTGGCTTAGTCAAAGGATCAACGATGTTCTGATCTGTGGTCACTCTCTCAATCTTCACATCACCTCTATCAATTATCTCCCTGGTCAGGTGATATCTCCTGAGTACGTGCTTAGACCTCTGATGAGACCTTAGTTTCTTGGCTTAAGTTATAGCCCCATTATTGTCACAGTACAACAATATTGAGTCTATTATGCTCGGAACCACTCCAAGTTCCATAACAAACTTCTTGATGCAAACAGCTTCTTTTGTCGCTTCCACAGCTGCAATGTACTCTGACTCAGTCGTTGAATCTACAGTCGTCTCTTTTTTGGAACTCTTCTAACTGACTGCTTCACCATTCAGTGTGACAACATAACTTGACGAGATTTGGAGTCATCCTGGTCAGATTAAAAGCTAGCATCTATATGCCCACTTACTATAAGATCTCCATTTTCATATATCAAGAATACATCCTTAGTCTTTCTCAAGTACTTTAGGATATTATTGATAACCACCCAGTGACCCTCACCAAGATCTGATTGATATTTGCTCGTGACTGTTAGAGCATACGATATATCAGGTCTTGTACATAATATAGCCTACATGATTGATCTTACTGCCGAAGCATACGGGATTATACTCATGCAAGTCTTCTCATCTTGCATCTTAGGACACATAGATTTTGAGAGTTTTATCCCAAAAGTCATGGGAATAAAACCTCTCTTAGACTGCTCCATGCTAAAACTATTTAACACTTTGTCTACATATGTTAACTGTGAAAGACCTAGCAAGTTCCTTGATCTATCTCTATAGATTTTTATTCCCAATATATAAGTTGCTTCTCGAAGGTCTTTCATGGAAAATTCTGGGACAACTAAACTTTGAATGATTGCAAACTTGAGATATCATTTCCTATTAGTAACATATCATTCACATATAACACAAGGAATATGATAGCACTCCCACCTACATTCTTGTACACACAGGGTTCATCAGGATTTTGTGAGAAACCAAACTCTTTGATTATCTCGTCAAACTGGACGTTCCAAGTGTTAAAAGCTTCCTTCAATCCATAAATAGATTTCTGAAGCTTGCATACCTTTCTGCCATTTTTAGATACGAAGCCCTCCGGTTGTATCATATACATATCCTCAAGTAGGTTTCCATTTAGAAAAGTCGTCTTCACATCCATTTGTCATATTTCATAACCATAATGAGCAACAATGGTTAGAAGTATTCTAATGGATTTAAGCATGGCTACGAGGCTAAATGTCTCGTCATAGTCAACTCCTTGTCTTTAACGATAACCTTTAGCGACTAGCCTCGCTTTATAGGTAATCACATTACCTTCCATATCGATTTTCTTCTTGAATATCCACTTGCACCCTATGAGTTTTAACCCTTAAGGTGGCTCAACCAAAGTCCATACTTGGTTTTCATACATGGAATCCATTTCAGACTCTATGGCTTGAAGTCATTTTTCAGATTCTAAAATCTTCAGAGCCTCTTCATAGGTTTTAGGCTCATCGTCCTCTATGAGTAATACATCATTGTGTTTGCTTACGAGAAATCCATATCTCTTTGGAACATTGCGTATCCTACTTGACCTACGAATATTTTGTGTGTCAGAAGGTTTAACTATTGTTTCATCTCTGTGAACAACAATTTTGGATTCAGGCAATTGATCTGCGTCTGTTTGAGTATCATGAACTTCATTAAGTTTAACTTTGCTCCCACTGTCTTCTCTTAGAAGAAACTCTTTCTCTAAAAAGACAGCATGCTTTGAGACAAAAACTTTTTGTTCTAAAGCATTATAGAATTGATACCTAATTGATTCCTTAATATATCCTATAAATAGACATTTATCAAATTTCACTTCAAGCTTGTTTGATTGAATCCGCTTCATATAAGCCGGACAACCCCAGACTTTCATATGAGAAAGGTAGGGCCTTTTGTTAGTCCATATCTCATATGGAATAACTTCAACTGCCTTTGAAGGGACTTTGTTTATGATATAAACAACAGTCTCAAGTGCATAACCTTAAAAGGATTTCGGTAGATCTGCTAAGCCCATTATAGACCTTACTATGTCTAACAAGGTTTGGTTTCTCCTTTCAGCCACACCATTATATTGTGGTGTGTAAGGTGGAGTCCACTGGGATACTATCCCATTATCTTTTAGATAAGTTCAAAATTTCTTGTTTAAGTATACACCACCTAGATCTGATGGAAGTGTCTTAGTGCTTCTACCGAGTTGTTTCTCTATTTCATGTCTAAATTGTTTGAACATTTCAAACGTTTCAGACTTGTATCTCATTAGATACACATACCTATATCGTGAATAATCATTGATAAAAGTAATGAAGTACACAAAACCACCTCTAACATGAATGGACATCGGACCATAAACATCAGAATGTATTAGGTCTAATAACCCATTTATTCGTTCTCTCTTTCCTTTAAAAGGTAATTTAGTCATCTTTCCTAATAATCAAGATTCACATATATCATATGATTCATAATCAAATGACCCTAAGCTACTGCACTTGTGTAGCTTAATCATGCGTTTCTCACTTATACAGCCAAGTCGTCAATGCCATAAGTAAGATGATTTTAAGCTATCTCGTTTTTGTCTTTTATTGTCATTGATATTTAAAATTGGATTAGACATATCTAATATGTAAATTCCATTGCACAATGTAGTAGTATCGTACAAAATTTCATTTAACTTAATTGAACAACCATTGCTTAAAAAAGTTAAATGAAATCCTGCTTTATTAAGACATGAAACAGTTACAATATTTTTAGTCACAACGGGTACATAATAGCAATTTTCCAAAACTAACTCTAGCCTACTAAGAAGATACAAAACATATGTCCCTATGGCTAATACAGTAACTCTTGCCCCATTTCCCACACGTAGGTCAATCTCTCCCTTTTTGAGCTGTCTACTATCCCTGAGACCCTGCATATCAACACATATGTGTGAGTCACATCCGGTATCTAATACCCAAATGTTATAATCAGGTATTAACCTCAATGACAAATAACATATCTAAAGTAGACGGTGGGGCATCTAATCCCTTCTTCTGCTTCAGTGACTCCAAATAAGCTTTGCAGTTCCTCTTCCAATGTCCTTCTTTGTCGCAATGGAAGCATATCCCCTTTGAAGTTGTCTCCTTTACCTTCTTTTTGGCTACACCTCCCACTAGCTTCTTGGACTTCTTCTTCTTCTTTTGGCTCTTCTTTTGAGAACCAGAAGCAGAGTCCACCAGCATCACAGCCTTACTGTCTTTCTTAACAGTCTGCTCAGCTGTTTTGGCCAAATTAATTAACTCAAGTATCATTGTGGATATTTGGTTCATTCGATAGTTAAGCGCAAACTGTGAATAACTATCGATCAAACTAGTCAGAATTAAGTCTATACTTAATTCATTATCCATTGTGAAGCCCAAACTGCCTAACCTCAATGTATCCATTCATCTTCAGCACATATTGCACTGGAGATGATCCCTCAGCCATTTTAGAACAAAAAAGCAGCCTCGAGATCTCGAACCTTCCAGACCAAGCTTGCTTATCAAACAATTCCCTCAGATGGTAGACTATGGTATGAGCATCTATAGCCTCATGCTGCTTCTGTAGTTCTGGTGACATAAAGGCCAACATTATACAGTTAGCCAACTCACTATCATCCAGTAGCTTTTTGTAAGTTTTCTGATCTTCATCAGATGCATCGACAGTAAGGGGATCGGGAAGTGATTCATTTAGGACATATCTTAGTTTTTCTGATTTGAGACCAATTCTCAAATTTCGTAGCCAATCTCAAGAATTTTGGTCCCATAAGTTTGTTGGAATCTAATAGGGAGCGTAGGTTCACACTAGATAAAGACATCGTGGCGATTCAATAAACTAGATGAACGAGAGAAAGTGTTAGAATGTACATTAATGCATATCGATAAGGAATTTAATCATATGCATTATAGGTCCCATTATTCTTATTCAAATCCATAGCCCTCACTACGAATTCAAGAAAACTTACAGTTTTCTTAATGGGTCGATATCTGAAATCACCAAGAAGGACCTTGGGTTTGCCCAACAAGCAACCTTAGGTCACTCAGTAGGTATCATTCATACCAATTGCATTCAATTATGCAACTATTGATTTGTGCCATCAACTATTGATTTAGCACACTCATTGGGTCATCAACTCTTGATTTGTATACATCCCATATATATAACCCAACTTCGCCTCTATCCACGTTGACCTTAGGTTTGGACAACAAATCAACGCTTCTAGTTAGGAACAACCCATTAATCTGAAAATTTAATTTTTATGGTTTGAACATATTCATGTAGAGCAGGCTTGGGTTTGCCTAATAACCCAACTCTAAAAGAACTCTAGTTTTTGCCATATCAATGAAAGGCGTAAGTCCTAATATTTGGTTGAGGAATTTGTTCTTTGGTCTTATCAATACCTGGATGATCTTGAATATGTATATCACATATATACATTTAGATTATGGACAACGCAATTGAATTAAGCCTATGTCCATAACTACCCTTAAATGCATCTAATGCATGTATCACATAAAGGAGGTTAATTTAGGTTGTGACTTGGCTAGGCATCTAATGTTCTTGTTTCGATTCAACTCTTGAACCTAATCGAGTACTAGTGTTAGACTTGGATGATCCGAATTACAAAATGTGATTTGGTTAGGAACCCTAAAATTAATTATTTTGATGTCCAAATTAAACACTTTAATCCTTGTATATATGCCTTTTTCTAGTCACAATAGAAATGTTATGCTCTACTTGGATTAATTCTAAATTAATCTCTAAGGTTTCCAAAATTCTTGCACATCAATTATTCATCTATAATATCTATCTCAAATTTATCTAAACAATTTCGGCACAAGCTAAAATTATCTTGACGGGCAAAATCATCAAGAAAAGTAAGTTAACCTACTAGACACTAAAGGGACCGATTCGATGTTCGAAAAGTTTCTGAAACCCTAATTTCAAGCATATGCATTAAGCATGCTATTACCATCAAATAATACATTTCTTATCACATAAGAACTTTACTAAGGTCTTATAACCGAAATATATACACTATAAGTCATTAAGTAAGTCAACTCCATCAACTTTCAAAAAGTTGACCAATGTTGACTTTGATTTCATTTAATAATTGAATCAAATTCAATTAATTCTAGAAAAATTCCAGAGTCTTATGCACATTCTAAATGTGTCTAATAATTATTTATTAATAAATAGGAATTAGCCAGCACATCACATGTGTATGACACTTGTTATATTACTTCTAACACTAGTCAAATATTACATCATGCATGTATAAGATAATCACTTTAACAATAAGTTTCATACATCTCATACATGTGAAAACATCTCATCTTGCATTAACATGCATAAAATTTATAAAAACAATTTTTATAAAAATTAATATGGAATTTACAAGCATGCATGTTCATCACACTTCCAGAATTTCCCAGAACTTCATATATGCATCAGGCTGAAACTAAATTCGTAATAAAATAGCAAATGACATTCAATTGCATTTTCTTTTTACAGAAACATAACATAACACCTTATAAACATTTTTGTGAAAGAAATCAGAAAAACGATTTTTCTGGAATTATTACGAAATTTTCAAAAACAGCATACGCATTCAGTTTTCCAGAAATTCCCAGAAACCAACATACGAACAATCTGGATATTAATTCGAAATAAAATAGCAAATGACATTCAATTGCAATTTCCTTTGGTAGAAACATAATATAACATCTTATAAACATTTTTGCTACAGAAAATTAGAAAAAAAGTTCTACAATTTACAAGAATTATTCCAAATCAACTTGCATGTCAATCATAACCTAGCAAACACTTTGCACATGTTCAATACATCATTTATTACATGCATAAAATTACTCTGATACCACTATTTGGGTTAGCTATGGATGCATTCATCATATGCATGAGAATGCAATAGAAGTGTCAAAATCTAGATTCCAACACCATGATAACCCGAAAAATACAGAATCATACATGCATGCATGGATATGTAAAAGAACATGAAATATAAAACATTTTTATCTTTTGTTTCTCCTACTTTCTTGTTTCTTCTCCCTGTTTGGGTTGTTGCAAACACCAAACCCTTCCTTGATCACCCAAGAACATGCAAAGATTAAGAATAAATAATGTATAAGGGTGATTTGAGCACCAAACTAGATGAGTTCTAGTAGATGCTTAAAATGATAGAAGATAGATTAAAACTCTTGTTGCTTTCACATTGATTCATGCAACCTTTGCATAAATTGCAAGAACAAAACTCTTAATACCTCTCTCTCACTCTAGAACTCTTCTAAAGCCCCTATGCTCTCACTTGAGTGTGTAAGAAGTGGTAAGACCTTGTGTACATAAATGAAGAACTCACTTATGTACTCATTCGTGCCCTCTGTCACGGTCGTGGCCAATGAACCACGATCTTGACCTACTTAAATAATGGCCAGAGACTCCTGAGTAATGACCCCGATAAGAGGCCGTGGGTATCCTCTCCTTCTATTAGGAGTGGTGAATCATTTATTGGCTACCCAATTACTTTAAAACACCAATAACTATACCCAATCACCACCCTAAGAGCAACCTCGTCTTGAGATAACAAGGAATGATGTCAAAGCATATGATTAGTATCTAAGATATCCTTGAGTACCTCAAGTCTAAGGATACTTTAACCATTGCTATAATAATCTCATAACGGGTCATCCGATTTACTTACTACCCTCAGTAACCATGAATATATTAACTCTAAACATCTCATGCTTATAATTTGTGAGATCCACTGCTCGATCAAATCAATGAGTATAACATGTGCTAGTCTGTCTGGATTAATAATGTCATGTCTTATTAATTTTATGACTGGTGATTATTTAAATCCTAACATAATTGCACATGGTAGGAATATTATCATGATCTCATCATGATTTCCTTCATGCTATGTTTTGTACTATGGACTTTATTAATTTGATTTAAGATCAATATCAATTCATATATAAATGAATATCAAATTAAAGAAAAAATTCCTTTCACTTTATTAATCAAAACAAAGTTAATACAAAAGTGATAAAGGTGATTGCCTTTAGAGCACTACTCTAACATTAACTTTATCGACTTCCACTGGAAAGATAAATAAAATGGCAAAGAGATATAATTGAAATATAAAATAGAAATCAATTTTTAAAATTTATACTGTAAATAATAAAATAGGGGACTTATCTCTCTTAGTTCCACAAAATATCTAGAGATATTGAAGTTCATTGTAAAATGTTTGATTGCCTATTCATTTCCAAAGTTCTGGAAAACCTAATGTTAGCCTGTCCAAATGTATTAGCAGTTGCATAAGCCCTTGTTTTTGGAAGTAAGCTCAATTAACTTCTAACAATATAGTGGATGAATTTAACTGATGTCAAGACATATAAATAATGAGAAAGAAAGCAAAGGGCTCGAACAAAAAAACAATTTTAAAATCATTCTCATTGTTTTGTCAATTACAAGAAACTTTTTTATTTCCTTCTATTTAAGAATGCGAACATGAGAAAAATATTTGGCAATTAGGAATGCAATATGTATCACATTCATTTCATCAATTGATACCATAATACTACAAATTGAAGAGCTAAAAAGAAGAGCAATTATTATAGTTAAAAGAAGAATTAGTATGAAAGCAAAGGACTCCAACAAAGAAAAATAACAACTTTAAAGTCATTTTGTATCTCTTTGTCAATTACAAAAAACTTTTTATTTCCTTCAAGTAGTTTAAGAATGTGAACACAAGAAAAATATTTAATGATTAGGAAGGCAATACTTATCATAATCATTTCACTAATTGATACTATAGCATTGCAAATTAAAGAGACAAAAAGAAGACCAACTATCATGGTTAAAAGAAGAATGAGAATGGAACCAAAGGTCTCCAATAAAGAAAAATAACAACTTTTAAAGCCATTTTCTTTTATTGCTTTGTCAATTACAAGAAAATTTTATTTCCTTTAACTAGTTTAAGAATGTGAACATGAGAAAAAATATTTAACAATTAGAAGGCAATACTTATCATAATCATTTAACTAATTGATGCTATAATTTTACAAATTGAAGAGCCAAAAAGAAGACCAACTATCATGGTTAAAAGAAGACCATAAAGAAGACTATAATGGTTAATGGAATCTTGTGTAAACTACTACGAACAAAGCATATACAACTGATCTACTACTTTTAATAAAATCATAAACTGGTTTAAGAATACATTAATCTGGTCATTGTAAACATAACTAATAGTTACAAATCCACCAAAAACACTAACTAAAACAATTCCTTTTATAGAAATCTCCCCTACAAACCTCCTTAAGCATCATCATCTCCTTTAATCTTTTAATAATCTTTAGGATTCAAGCATTGCCTTATGCCACTCTTTCTAAGTATCTACTGCTTCTTTGTTTGTTTTTAGAGAAGAGCAAGGACTCAATAAGTGAAAACGCCTACTACATCTAAAGTTATATAGAATTGATGTATAATAGGGAGGAAAAAGGCGGATGTTTGATGTGAGACATGGAGCTCCCAAACTAGCTTTTTAAGTAATGGGTTGTAGGATAATGGATTAATGATAAGTATGGGGTGGCGGTAATGGCTCATGATGCACATAGATGCCATTTAACACTGTTGTTGGAAGCAAAGAAAGTTGGGTTGTGTTTCATTAAGTTTTAGCTATTCCCTTTTCATTCTTTATGGTTTGTTCTCTTTCTTAGCATCGATGTCCTCCTCTACGTTGTTTTCCATCTTAGCTTCTCATAATCTTCTCCATTTTCATTTTTGTTTCTTATTTTTCTACTATGCTTTTTATTCAACCATTTGTTCTTTTTTTTTGTGCTTCTTTTTCATTTTTCTAATGCTTTTTTTGTTATTTAACTCACATTGCTTCCCCTTTTATCTTGATTCCCTTTACTTTTTTCTCTATTTCTCTTTTTTTATTTCCAACTGGTTCTTTGTCATATTCTCTCTATTATTTTTTGTCCTCAAACTTTATTATATCCAATTTCCCTTTTGTGCATGTGCATCTCTCTCTCTCTCTCTCTCTCTCTCTCCATTCCACACATTTACTATTAGATTAATTTCTTTTTTTAATTTTAGCCCCATTTTTTTTTTTACATTTTGGTCCTTTGAACCTTACTTTTTTATTTTAACCCTAAAATTTATTTTCATTTGACAATTATTCCTAGGATTTTTCAAACTCACATTTTAAACATGAAATTAATTTTAAGAATTAAATAAAATCATAAAAATTGAAAAATCAAATCCATTATAAATCAATTATAATAAAAATGAAATTAAAATGTAATGTCCTAAAATCAAAACAATTGAAAGTAAATTAAAACAAGATTAATGAGTAATTTACTTTGTAAAATCTAATGAAAAAATAAAAATGTAAAAGCTCAAATTTTTAAATTAATAACATATAAAATAAAACTAATTAAAAAGGTTATGAAATAAAAATAAGCATAAATTATTAAAACATGATTTTAAATTTTAAATTTATTTTAAATTTTAAATTTCCTTAAATTTTCAATAAAAATAAAAATAAACAAAATTATGGGACATAATTGATATAAAAAGCTTATATATACAATATATAATTGTTATTAAAGTATTTATCATTTTTGTTCAAATGAAATTCAAGCACTCACAACAAAATCTCTAGGTCTAAAAGCCTCAGGTAAGAGAAATCCCTTTAACAATGGCTCAAGAGAAACCTATAGGTGTAAATCTTTAAAGCTTATAAGAAGAATTCAGCTCTTTAGATTACAATAAAAATCTACAAGCTTGAAACCTCAAGTTTAGGAGAAGTGCCTTTAGCATCCAAATCTAAAATAAAAACTTCTAGGCATAAAGGCCTTAAGTCTAAGAGAAGTCTCTTCATCGCTATAAAAACTTACAAGCCTGAAGGCATCAAGTCTTAAAGAAGTATCATCAACTTCTTAACCAACAAAAATCTACAAGCCTAAAAGTTTTAGGTCTACAAGAAGTCTTTTTAACTCTCTTACTTAAGAAAAACTTGTAGGACAAAAAGTCTTAGGTTTAAGAGTGATCCTTTTAGTTCCTTAGTTCATGAACAAAAGTTACAAACTGAAAGGCCTAAAGCTCGAGAAAACTCCCTTCAATTCTCTAACATAAAAATTCAAATGACTCTTATGTCTAAGAGTCTTAAGGTAATAATTGCTTTCATGAATATCAAAAACCTTTATAAGTAATAACAAGTTGAAATATATCAGACTGACAATCAAATTCATTGAAATTTATCAAGGAATGGGGTTTGACTCTTTAAGATGAATAGGTTCATTTTAATTGCTGTGGAATTTGTCAAAGCAATGAAGCTAGATTCATTAAGCCTGTCAGGTTTACTTTAAATTTCTTATGAATTTGTTAAAGTAATAGAGTTAGACTCCTCAAGCCTATCAAGTTCAATTTAAATTTATATGAAGTTTATTAAAAAAGTGGAGCTAGACTCCATAAGTCTACCATATTTAGTTTATTTTCTCCTAAATTTATTAAGGTAATATAGCTAAACTCCTTAGGCCTGTCAAATTTAACTTAAATTTTGATTAAATTTTTTAAGTTAACAAAGTTAGACTCCATATACCTATAATATTCAATTTATTTTAATTGAAATAAGGTAATGAAGCTAAATTCCTCAAGCTTGTTAACTTTATTTCAAATTTCTTTGAAATTTACTAAAAATGATGTTATATGATATATTCATATTTGAATATAATTATACACCCATATTTGATGTATTTTTCTTGAAATGTTTGTAATTTTAATGTATAGTTGGTATTTAATTCACTTCAAGTTCATTTATAGGTAATAATTTCCCTCATGAACCAAAAAGAGAATAATTTGGATGAAAATACAACATAAAATGAAGATTTGAAGCAAATAAGAGATACACGGTCATGTTATACCCTGTAAATCTCATAACTCGTGCAAAATTGCAAATTCTGGGGTTTTTATAATATACACAGTCTAATACATACCCTTGTATCTCCCATAAATCTAGAATTTACTATAGAAAGATGTTAGTGGAGACCAATTAAAGAGAGTAGACTTATTGAGTCGATTATAGATGTGAAGAATGTTTAGAAGGGATGACATTGATCCAGGAATGTGGAGAAAGTGAAGTAATCATCAAAAGATCTAATAGATTGCAACATCAAACCTCAAACTTGCAAGAACATTCGATAGAAGAAAAGGGAGATATAGAATTATGAACTCTTTGTTTTCTATTTATTTTTCTTCCTATTTTTTTGTTTGTTATCATGTGTAACTAAACGCTTTTTAGTGTCTAGGTGTGATAAACCCTAGTTTGTGCTACAATATGTTTTGATTCTTTTATTTAATGTAATTTTTTTATTGATCTATTATGGTTCAATTATGTGTTTTATGTATGTTCTAATAGATTCAGAGCATTAGTACATAATCTAATTTCATAGTATAAAGATTGAGAAATCTTATGTATGAATAGATCTACCATAAATTAAAGGTTGATTGCAAACCTAGAGATAGGTCGATATAAATCCTTTGGATTAGGGTCAAACCTAATAATGGAATTCACAAATCGTTAAAGCAATATTAGAAACTTTATCCTAAATGATTTCAGTTAATAAACCTATATATTAGTTATTAGTATTCTCGCGAGTGTTATTAACATAAGATAGGAATTTCTATGGTCCAATAGTCAATAAAACAATTGCATGATAAAAGGTTAATTAGCTAATGATTTTAAAGGGATTCATTACCTAAACACTAATTCTTAATATTGATTGTTTTCTAAGTAACTTCTTTTATTTCTTTGTTTGTTATTATTTCTAATTTATTTTATTTGCTTAAATATTATTTTCTTTATTAAAACCAAAAACAATCCGTAGGCTAGATGATACAAGAATGACAATTACTAGCAATCATTGTCTTTTGTGGGATCGATTCGCACTTGCCTATGCTAGCCACAGTTACACTGTGCACTTATAGTTAATTCAAATATTGGTCTTAGGTTTAGACCAATCAAGTTTTTGGCATTGTTGTTAGGGATAATGATATTAAGGAAACCTTAATTTTATTACTCTAGTCATTTTAATTTTATTTTATCCTATTTTAATTTTAATTTATTCTATTTGATTAATTTGTTTAGTTTTATTTCTTTTCTAGAGTAGGAATCTTGTTTATTTTATAACCCAGAGCACATATGAAATTTGCTTAGTTTTATTTCTATTATAGAATAGGAATCTTGTTCAGTTTATAACCCGGAGCACGTATGAGAGTCTAACAAACACAGATCTAGAGATTGAAAGAACAACATGCAAGAATCTTTAAAAGATGCAACTGTATGACTTTGAACTAGCTCATCGAATAGAAGACTTAGAAGGTCACGTAGACACCAAATAATCATATAATATGGCTGACCAACCGATGACTATGTTTAACTATGCTAGGCCAAACTTAACTGGTGCAGAGTCCAACATTATGAGACCGATTATCCAGGCAAACAATTTTGAGATCAAGTCAAACGTCATCCAAATGGTACAACAGTCAATCCAGTTAGATGGACTCAGGGACGAGGACCCCAACGTGCATATCTCTAACTTTCTGGAGATCTGCAACACTTTTAAAATAAACAGAGTTAATGACGATTCCATCAGATTACATCTATTCCTATTCTCTTTAAGAGAGAAGGCCAAGTAGTAGTTAAACTCCATGTCACGTTCTTCATTGACCACTTGGGAACAAATGGCAGAGAAATTTTTATTAAAGTACTTCCCACCTACTAGGACTGCAGAACTAAGAAATGACATCTCTCATACTCCCAAGCTATAGGTGAATATTTATATAATACATGGAAGAGATTCAAAAAGATGCTCAAATGATGCCCACACCATTAACTACCATTATGGATTCAGATCCAAACATTCTATAATAGGATAGGTCAAAGCACTAGGCAGTCTCTTGATGTGACACCAGGTGGGACACTAAACACTCGAGGCGGCCTAAGACTTAATAGAGGATATGGCCATGAACAATTATTAACGGTGTTCATCTAAATCACAAACTAATAGGCCAACATAAGTATATGAAGTTAATGTAGAGGCAAAGTTGGCAAGCCAAGTCGAGGTCTTAGGTAAGAAGATAGACAGACTTACAATGGTTCTAAAAGGAAAAGTGATGCAATGTGAGGTGTGGAGAGCAGAGCCTTAACGACAAGATTATCAATCAGCTCAAAAAAAGATATAGACTACTTGGGGAATACCCAAAGACCCAAAAATAATCCATATAGAAACACCTGTAATCCTGACCACCCCAACTTTTCATGGAAAAATTAGGGACAAGCACAAAATAGCCCTCTACCTGGATTCCAACAGCAAGCATCATAGCCTAAGAAGTTTTAGATGGAAGAGTTATTTATAAAGTTCATTCAAGAATCGAAGGCCAAACATCAGCAAACAGATGCTTCCATATGTAACTTGGAGATTAGAATCAATTAACTGGCAAAGATTGTGGTGGAAAGGCCGAAGAGGAGTTTCCCTAGCACAAAGAAGCAAATATGAAGGACATAATATAAAAATCACCCAAACTAGTGAGAGAGAGCTCCAAGAAGAGAAAAAGGTGACTATTGAGAGTCACCTGAAGACTGAAGGTGGACAATAACCAAAGAGAGTTAAAAAATACTATCCTCCAATTCCTTATCCTACTATAGTGAAGAGATATTTGTTAGAAGTGGAGTTGGATAGTTTCCTTGATCTTTTAGAACAATTTAAAAATGAATTACCCTTTGTTGAATCTTTGTTACAGTTATCAAAGAACGTAGAATCTTCTAAAGAGCAATTATTAAAACTATACTAAGTAAGGAGAGCTCCAACAAGAAAATCAAACTATCAAAGAAATAAACAGATCCAGTGAGTTTTTATATTCCTTGCACTATTGGTTGTTTAAAAGCAGGTAAGGCTTTAGCTGACCTTAGGGCGAATTAAATATGATGACTTTTTCTCTATTTGAAAAAATAGGAATAGGATAACTTGAACCAACTAGGATATATGTATAGTTAGATATTATATTGATAAAATATCCTAGCAGAATTATAGAAGATTTACCTGTTTAAGTTGACAAGTTTGTATTCCTTGCTATTTTTTTTACTATTGATATAGAGGAGGATACGAAAATGTCTATAGTCCTTAGTTGACCCTTTTTAACAACTACCAAGTCAATTATAGATGTTGACGAGGGCAAGCTAACATTAAGGATAAGGGATGAAAAATTCATTTTTACAGTTTCTAATGTCATGAATCATTCTCTTAAAATTTATGGATGGAATTGAAGCTAATGAGTCTTGTTAAGATGTTTTTCAAGATTCTACAGTCAAAGGTCCGTTTGAGCCTTCGTAAATTCAAGGGAATAAACCAAAAGAGAAGCATGGCATTAAGCGTCAAAAGGTAGCTTACTTACAAGTCATAGAACCCATGGTAAGGTTACTTCAACATAATTTATATAAGCTATCCTGAGATTAAAAGATACGTTGAGCTAATGATGTTAAACAAACGTTACTTGAGAGGTAACTCATGAATTAGTTAGTTTAATTTCATATTGTTTTGTTTTTGCTTTCATGTTTTTAGGATTTTAATTGAGCTTTTAGGTGTTTTAGGATAGGAAATCAAGCTTACCAATAATAAGGATGTTCATATTTGATGTGTAGGGTATACGTGTTAATGAGTTATAATGCTAAAGTGTGAAAGTTTTAGGTTTTAGCATCTAATTTTAAAGTTTCACATGTTAACAAAGAGTTACACACTCTCTAGACACGCTGGTGTAGTTCTACATGTTTCAATACGCCCGTGTACCAAACGGTGTAAATCTGCAAAAAACTATGATTCAGTGACATACACGATCAAATACAAGGTTGTGCATTAGACTGTGTAAGTCTGTGATATACCTTCAAAAACCCTAACTCTTTTAGATTGCTCACTTTCTCTCTTACTCTCTTACTTCCGTCCTTGTCACTCTCAATTTCCCCTTCCAACTTTTTGCATTTTTTCAACCAATTTAATGACACCTAGGTAAGCTTTCTTACAGTTTCCACTTATTTAAGCATGATTTGTAGGGTGTTTCACTTGATTTTGGTAAATTTTGCTCGAAAAATTTGAATTGAGGATTTGGAGCCTTAAGAGAATTTGCATAATTTTATGCTCAATTGTGGCTCATAAGTTTACTATTTTCTTTCCCCAATTGACTTTATAACTCCATTTGTTTAATTGAATGTGAAGTGGGTTAAATTTCAACTTTAATTGTGTAATTATGCAATTTTCACTCACTAAGTTTTTAATTGTGATATTTTTGCATTAAATTAGGTTAATTAATTATTTTTGACATTAATTGACATTGGGTTTATGTTTAATTGCATGTTAATTTTGCTTTTTTGCATGAATTAAGTGTTAATTTGATCAATTACGTGTATTTGTGAAATTAGAGTTATTAATTTCAAAATTAGGGTTAAATTTCATAATTAACAATTAGGTTAACTTAATTTGTTGATTATAATATTTCCAATTCTAATTTTGAGAATTAATTAGTTTGTTAGTTAATTTTTTAATCACATTTATTTTTTTAACTGTTTCTTTATTTATTTATTGTGTTAATTTATTAATTAGTTCTATGTGTTTAAATTTTCTTTGTTATTTTGTTTTCACAACATGGGGAAAACTGTATTACTATAAATTATTTGCAAACTTTTTCACACTTATTCTAGTTTTGAGGCACAATGACTAGACCACAATGCAAGAAGGAAGTTTCGCTTAAGCAACAACAAAAGGAGGGGTCGTCCAGAGACCTAAGAAGTGATCGCACCATGCATCTCCTCGAACGCCCTTCTATGTTGCTTTTCAATGCCACAACACATAAAGAGCAGTATCAACGGTTGAAGGAAAAGACGTTTATAACGAGATGTCACATCGACTAGGAAGCATTGAAGCAAGTGGGACTAGTGCAACAAGTTTGGGAGCTTATCAATGATAATGCCTGGCCAAAATTCTTTGACATAGTGGAGCCCTCCTACCATGAGTTAACTCTAGAGGTACTCTTTACTTTCTTCACAGAGAAGGGACGCCATGCATGGGATAAGTCAAAATATCATCCAATTTTAACTACTTAGGGAGATGATCCAAATGAGTTATTAGGACTTTTCAGTCATTATGGGCCTCTATGATGTAGACTTTTTCAGAATAAGTAATACATGGACTTGAGGATAGATTTCCCCTACAGGTTATTCTCCCAATAGTTATGGAACATAGTCAGCAATGACAGTGACTACAACCCTAGCAGATTTAAAGCCTCTTCACTATAACTCCCGACACTTCGATACTTACATGGAGTTTTGAGCCACACTTTGAGCAACCGGGGAGATAGTCACAACATAATATGAAACATGGATATGTATTATTTACAGAGCATGAGCGAGAGGATTCCAAATCACCTGAGGCACGCACTTGCCTAATTCCTCAGGCATTAGTACAAAGACAAAAATGGTCAACACCATTTATGTTTATCCTTATGTGACCCGACTAACACGATAAAGAAGTTTACTTGATTAATTACCATCGATATGACAAGTTAGCACCGTGGCAACTCTCAACCTCAACATCATGATACATATGCACATAGTCAACCAAAATTGAGGACTCATAGGTAAATTATATAGATTTATTAGGGAGCTTGACAGCAATGGAAGGTGGAGGTAGAGTGGAACAATAGGTGGAAGAGCAACCGCAATAACCACAGCCCCCATCACCTAAGATAAGAGATAAAACACCAAAGTTAGATATTCTGAGAGGTCCTAGGGCTAGGTTGTAAAACTCAACTCAGCTAAAGATAACAATATTAGAGAGATGGGTGGCCCAACTTTTGGGAACTCAAAAGACTATCCGACGATAGTAGGCAAACTTATTGAGAGAGTAAGATGACTTGAGACTCCAATTGAGCAACTAAGAAGACTCGAGCCTACAGTCGGATGGATGGGAGAGTTGATGTTATTAATGGCAAACCATTTAGGCATTGATTTCCAGCCTCCACCATTTAGCTAGGGCATTTTCTCAACAACCCCTCCACTAGTACAAAATCATTAACCCGAGGACCCTTCTGTGTCGGACCAACTTAGATCACATCAAGAGGGAGAGGATTGATTTTGTTTAGTCTCTCTTTATCTTTATTAATTTTGTATTTATTATTTTCTTTTCTCTAACATTATAGTTAATGTTATTTCTATTTTATATTTTTTGTGTAATTTTTATTTCTTTTTCTATTTTATCCCTTTTTATTTACGTTTTGCTAGGATGTAGTCTAATGTTGGATGGATCATAATAAAAAAAATCGTCTTACTCAGGAAAGTACCACTTAACCTTCTCACTTATATATGCTTATATTGTGTGCATTGCGGACAATGAACAACTTTAAGTGTAAGGAAGGAGTTAATGATTTTCTTAAGCTTAATATAATCTTGGTTATTTAATTTTATGAACCGATATCTTGACTTAATTGAAATATGTCCATTAGTACTTTATTTCATTACTGAATATTGATTTGAATTATTATGAAAAAGGATGATAGGTATAATAAAATTGCTTTTATAAGTCACATTTTTAATAATAATTTAGATAGTCAAATTGAAATCTTTTTCATAAGCTTTTAAGCCTAAAAGTGAAAATTTTTAAAATGTGTGTTATCATGTATAGTAGAATGATTCTAGAACTTGCTTTTATTATGCATATTAAGATCACATTTGTTAAATTAGAAGCATTGACATGATAAAAGAACTTAGATTCAGCAACTTGTTTTAGCCTATTTTTTTGATAATTACCTTACCTTATTTTATTCTTTAGGAATAACCAAGTTTGAGCTTTACATTTTTCATTGATTTTAACCAAATTATTAACCTTTTGTCCTAATTTTTTTGAAGCCTTTTATTATTTTGAACCCTGAAGATTATTTACATTAGTTGCTTGATTGAAACTTGAAATTTTGAAAGGTTCAATATCTCTTTAATAGTGGTACATGAAGAATGCTCAAAATTAGATTGAGAATTAAAAAAAATTTATGAGCATAGAACAAGAAAACAAGAAAAATATATAGTACCGTTGGTTTTATAATGAATGGACCTATGTATTATGTAGCAAGTTTCTTGTAATTTTTCTCTTGTAAATTTCCTTTAAATCAACACTTTTATTATCCCAATCATAAGCCCCATTACAACCTGATAAAGACCTTTTGATTTTTACTTCTAGTTTACATAAGTGGTTGAGATGTGATAATATTGGAAGCATATGGTAAGAGTTCAAATATGCATTGATTTAAGAGTTTGATACTTTTCATCATAAACAATTGAGTGTATTAAGTGAAATCTTAGTAAGGGGTGTAACGGATTATACTTTTGATTTCAACGCAATTATTGATGTGATTACTATTAATATTGACTTAAGAAGTTATTTTTAGGATAACTTGAATCTAATTGTATGTTAATTTGATTAATATGATATGATGATTTATGGTATGAATGGACATATTAAGATTAATAAAGGATGGATGTTATAAAGTTAATAATTTTGATTATGGTCTGCTTGAAGACAAAAAAAGCTTAAGTGTGGGGATGCTTGATAGATGCATATTTGAATATGTTTATACAGCCATATTTGATGTATTTTGCTTGATATTTTGTAATTGTATTATATATTTGGTACTTAATTAGCTCCAAGTGCATTTATAGGTAATAATTATCTTCATGGACCAAAAGGATAAGAATTCAAATAAAGCACGACATAAAACAAAGATTGAAGTAAATAAGAGATACACGACCATGTTTATGACCATCTAAGTCTGATAAACCATGCAAAATCATGAATTCTAGATATTTTAGAATATACATAATCTAGTACATGCTTGTGTATCTTCCAGAATCCTAAAATTTACTACAAAAAGATGTGAATGGAGGCCAATTAAAGAGAGCAAACTTTTTGAGTTGATTTCAGACATGATCAACATTCAGAAGGGATGATATTGATCCAAGAATGCGGAGAACACAAAGAAATCATCAAAAGATCCAATAGATTGCAACATCAAACCTCAAACTTATAAGAACGTTCGATAAAAGAAAAGGTAGATTTAGAATTATGAACTTTTTATTTTCTATTTATTTTTCTTCTTGTTTATGCTCGATTTTTTTATCATATCTAACTAAAAATCTTTTAGTGTCTAGGTGTTATGAACCCTAATTTGTGTTACAATATGTTTTGATTCTTTTATTTATTGTAATTGATTTGATTGATCTATTATGATTCAATTATATGTTTTATATATATTCTAATATATCCAAAATATTAGTTCATAATCCAATTTCATAGCATTGAGGATCAAAAATATTATGCATGAATAGATCTACCATAATTGATAGGAGTTGATTGCAAACCTAGAGATAGGTCATCATAAATCATTTGGATTAAGGTCAAACCTTATAATGGAATTCACAAATCGATAAAGCAGTCCTAGAAACTTTAACCTGAATGATTTCAGTTTATAAACCTATGGATTAGTTTTTAGTAGTCTCGAGAGAGTTATTGACATAAGATAAGAATCTCTACGATCCAATAGTCAATAAAGCAATTACATGATAAAAAGTTAATTATCTAATAGTTTTAGGGGGATTCATTATATAGACATTAATTCTTGATATTGATTGCTTTCTAGGTAACTTTTTTTATTTCTGTGTTCATTATTGTTTCCAATTTTATTTTATTTTTTAAATTTTATTTTCTTTATTAAAACCAAAATCCAATCCGTAGATTAGATAATAGAAAAAGGGTCATTACTAGTAATCATTATTTTCGTGGGATTAACCCATACTTGCATATGTTAGCTACAACTACACCGTGAACTTATGGTTAATTCAAATATTAGCCTTAGGTTTAGAACAATCATTACACTATAAGGGTGTATCATATTCAGTTTATTTTCTTCAAAAATTTTCAAGAAAGAGAATCATTTTATTTTATTTCAAATTTTTCAAAGCATAGAAGCTAGACTCTTTATACTTTCTTAGAGGTAGGATTATACGAGAGATTAAGATCAAAACCAAATACTCAAACTTTTTGCAACAGTTGCTTTACCTCAGGGATAAGCTAGTTGGTTTAATCAAGTGGAGGATTGGAAATGATCATAGAGCTTCCTTACTTTATAATAATTGGAGCAGCGCTAGACCCCTAATCCACTCTACTTATAAACACTACATAATGAATTCTAACTATGCAAAAGTCAAAGAATGGGTTTTAGTAAACAACTGGAAAAACTTGCCCACTGAATTATCTCCAATGATCCCATCATATAGCCTTAGTGAAATATAACTAACACATATATGGCTACCTAAACTTAGTGGATTTTCAGTAACATCTCCTATAGGAACATGTTGAGGGTAGCATAGGTTAAACTTAGATGGGTTAAACTAATATGGAATAGATTGTTAGATCCTAAGATTTCCTTCCTATTCATAGTTAGCATAGAAACAAAGATTGAACATTAAAGACATGCTCAAGTATCTCAACCTACCTAATCAATGTCCTCTTTGTAAGATAGACTTAAAATCACATGGGTATTTATTTTTTAAATGCCATTTCTCAATACAAATATGGAGAAGGACATTGAACCATTTATCTTTAAACGTACATACTAACTACTTGGAAGTGATCAACTAGCTGGTGGAGCAAAGGGACATAAGTGATGATGTTCAATTCCTAATTGTTACATGCCTAGGATCTTATATATACAAAAGATAGGGGTTTTTAAGGAAAGGAAAATAATCAAAATACAATCATCAAAGAAAGAATACAGAGGATCAGAAAGTAGAAGCTAGTTTTCATGCAAAATCAACAAATGCAAGGAAGTTCCACATACCTAGATAACCTCTGAGTAATCCAATAAAGTGACTATAAAGAAAGAAGAACAATCATCATGCTAATAATCATCTCCAATGATCCATGATCACAGGTTTACGTATGCTAAGTTTTATTATTTTAACCTTGATAATACCACAAGCGCACAAGTCGTTTGCATAATACCTAAGGTGTCAATCCCATGAGGAGGGTTAATCTAATCATAAAATCTAAAGTCGAATTAAATCGCAATAATCTAAAATAAACAATAAATGCAGAAAATTAATCAATCAAAAAATCAATTACAAGAATTAAATTTCAGAAATAATAGCGAAATAGCAAATCACACAACCAAATCAAGAATTAACCTAGGAACTACCAATTAAGAGAAAGGGGGTTTTAATCTGAAACTAATGAAAATCTAATCAATTATGCAATTATCAAGTTAACGGGTCTAGACGGTCCTAGGGTAGATTACTCTCTCTTGAGTTATAGTCTTTAAACCCTAATTAATAATCCCTAATTTAAATTGTAGAATTATGATCTCTCAATTCATAATTGACCTAAAACCATAATTAGTTCTAAAATTGTCTAATAACCTACCGAAAACTTATGCTTGATCCCTCATTACACGATTTCACTGGTTTGACTCAATTCTTATCTATTAAATTACCTAACTCTCGTTAGCTCAATTCGATGATATTCACTCGACTCACCCTCTCAGTTTGTTGTCAAATTATGAAGAATAGATATTGAATCACAAAATAACTTAATAAAAACACAATAAATTAGATTTCATAAATCTCAAGAATCAAAATCCCGAAGCTAAGTTTAGACAATAATCAACATTTAACAACACTATTCTCAATAATTATCCAAATTTCATACATCAATAAAATAGAAATAAAAACAGAAAATACTGTCAGAATGGACTCGTGGAGCTAGCGACTACGAGAAACTACTTGTTCCGGGAAGTACTTCGCGTCAAGCTTTGTCTTCGTGTCTCTCTTCCTTTGTCTCCTTCCTCAAATCACTCAATAGCTCTCTAGGGTTCTGAATTTGTTAATGTGAAAGGCTTTGCTAAAGGCTTCTCTTTCTATCTTGTAGTGTTCTATTTATATCCTGGAAGCCCTAGGGTTTCGTGGTCGAAACGGTCTAAAAAATCTTGCAAAACTAGAGTTTCTGTATCAGCCTAACGCAAGCCACGATTGTGGCCCTGCCTGCCGCGATCATGGCCAGCGCCTAACCCTTTCTGTCATGATCGTGGCTGAAAGTACATGATCGTGGCCTAGCACGTAGCTTTCTATCACGATCGTGGCCCAAAGTGCACGATCGTGGCGAGGGTCCTTTCAGCTCACCTCTTTTTGTCACGATCGTGGCTTGTTGTGCCACGATCGTGGACTGTGTTTTTGGCCCCAAAACTTCTTTGTTCTTCACCGTTTACCCTGAAACACTAACAAACTCATCAAGGTACCTCAAAAATATAACATTTAAGCTCAAAGACTCATACTAACCCATAAAAACAATTAAACACATAAGCTAACACAATTAAAACCTAAATACACACTAAACACTCAAATTAACATTAAATACTTAACAAATTAACCCCTAAAATGCAATGCAAATCACAACAATCAATCCAATGCAAAGTCCAAATGAAGGGCCAAACACACCTTATATGTAATGAAGATCATGGTCTGACCTGTAAAGAAAAGAGAGTTCGGTTAAAAATAGAAAAGGGGATTGAAAGAAAGAACTAAAAGTTTCTAGGGTTTGATGCCTTAATGCTTTTTTAATTTTTGGCTAATGCCTGGGAGCAATCATTAAGGTTACCCTTTGTGACTAGAAAGTCACGAGTTCGAATTACAAAAACAGCCTATTTGTAAAACACAAAGGGAAGACTGTGTACAATTGATAATCCTCCCAGGTAGCCTGATACACTGGGGAAACCTGTCTAATGCCTATGTAATTATGGTCTTATTTGGTTATCATACTTTCTTATAGACACGTGCACTAATGCGTGTAATATTTGGAGCTTTTCATTAAACAAGAAGATTTAATTTTTCAAAAAACTTTTTGACCTTTAAGTACTTGTTTTATAGGCTTACAGATCTAAAATCAACCCAATAAGCTACATCATTAATTTATTTACGTATACAACTAATAAATAAATTATTAATTATTGATAAGATATAAATTAATACTTATATTTCTTAATAAAGTGAATTGATATTATATTTTAAATCTTTTTATATTATTTAATATAAGTAATGATATGTAAAATTGATACACATATCTTTTTAGTTTTTTGATCAAATTTTGTAACAAAATTGACATATGATATGTGTTATTTAAAAAATAAAAGATGTATTTTTTTGTGTTATTAAATTGGAGATTTTTTAAAAAATTATTATAATTTTTAAAAATAAAATAAATCTTAAATTATTCACGTCTTTTATCCTAATTATTTCTAAAAGTTCTTTGTTTACAAATATACAAACAAATATGCCAGAAGCAAACATGTTAGGTTTGAGTTGGCCCTTCAAAGCTAAGTATGATTGGAATGGCTCGAATGTCTAGACTATAATAAAATTATTTTGGTTTAATTTCCAAAAACAATGTCATTTTTATCTTTAATTTTAACAAAATTAACACTAAAATAATGTCATTTTAGAAAATAAAGCGAAAATAAAATTAGTTTTTAGTGAACTAAACTGTTTAGACTAGCTCGAACTCAATTAGGATTTGAATTAATTTTGACTGTGTCCTAAGAGTTAGGCCAACTCAGACTAAGTCAATGTTATTAAGAATGGCTTTTGTGGATAATTGAGGGTTTTCTAGTGATATGTATTGAAGCTTTATGCCACTCGTCATAAATACCAGCCACAGGTCCATTGAAGATAACATAGGTTTTACTTTCTTTGAAATCTTCTTGTTTTTGGGCTAAAATGGGTTTTGATTTGGTAATTGACGAACTGGGTTGTGTTGGAGGAGTAGATGTTTAAGTAATTTATTGTGGGGTAATAGGTTGGAAATTTGAAATGGTTTGTTTTTTAAGGAGATGGATAGTAGATCTTAGTTGATTGATTTCTTTGGTTACTATACCGACTTGTTGTTGGAGCTCTAATAGTTTTGCTTCTTTCTTTATGAGTGAATCCTTTAGACTGAATATGGCTACTTCCATTCTCGAGTCAATGTATCTACAAGACTGTTTATAGTATATGTGATAAATTGTATTTGAAAATTATATTGGGCTAATTCTAGTTGCCATCGAATTAATCTTCCTTGATTATAATTGGTTTTTGTGGTGGACAAGTAAAAGTTTTTAGAGGTTTTGTATTTTCATGTGGTCTTTATTGCCAATATCCTGATTTTGCATCTAATGTTGTGAACCAATGATGTCCTTTTAATATATTAATAATATAATCTTTTTGAGGTAATTTATATGCATCTCCGATAGTAGTTTTATTTAATTCCTTATAATTAATTACCATTCGTCTTTTACCATGCTTTTGTTCAGAATGATTATTTACATAAAATACCGGGGCTGAATGTTTACTTGTGCTAGGTGAAATTAATTGTTTTTATAATAGTTCAGAACATTCGCTAAGAAATTCTTGTACATCCTGTTATGTATATGGTATATTATTTTTAATATTAATCTCTTATGTAGGATCTTTTAATTTTATTTCTATTAATTGATTATTAATATTTTTGATAGGGTCAAGTGGATTTTCGCTACATACTCTATATATTAATGTTTTTATTTCATTTTGTAAAGTTACATTATTCAGAAGATAAAATTATAATTGATTTAATTTTTCAGTTACCAATTGTAATGTTTTATAATAATTTGTATGATATATAGGAATTTTAAGAATTATAGACTTTTGATTTAAAGGTTTAATTATTGGTGTTTTTAAAGTTATGTAATGTAAGTATTAACAAAAAGGATTACATAATTTAAGAAAATTGTTTCCTAAAATTAATGGTAATCCTGATTCTTGTTAATAAATTGATGGGATTATAAAAGTATAATTTTTAATAATATTATTATTATAATAATTGACATACCATATAGATTTTAATACTTCCATATTCTATTCTTATTTGTAGGGGTTTATTTAATTTTTTTCCAGTTGTTTAATAATGTTTTAGAGGCTATATAAACAATAGCTCCTGTGTCTATATATGCATTAAGTTTTTTATTCTGAATAATCACTTGAATAACTGTTGTATTCAAATTCAGTTGTTGATTCTGAAGTTTGGATTTCATATTGATATATTGAAGAAATTGTTGAATTTATTTCATATTTTGATTATATAGGTTCTAAATTATATTTTAGTGCTGAATTTAGAATATTAATTTTTTCTTTAAATTTATTTTGGTTTCTTTTTGGACAAGTGTTTGCATAATGACCTTCTTCTTTACATAGCCAACATCGACCAATAGGACCAGATGGCATTCTAAATTTAGACTGTGCATTATCACCAGAACAATTACTACTAGAATGGTCGAATAGATTAGCATTAGTTATGCATTTAGAAAAACCTTTTGAAGGATTAACAAATATAAGTACTTACAAAAATACTGGTATTGTATTAAATTTTTTATTAGATAACGAAATAGGAATAAAAAATACTACTGAATTTCTTAATGCTCTTGAACCAATAAAAGCCTTCCATGTCGTTACAAATGAAATTTATAAAGAATTTATTTGAAAAGATATAACTTCCTATAAACAAGAAATTGAAAATGAAGAAAGAAAAAACACCTTATGGTATTTAAATAATATACGAACATGTGATATCTATTATTTAGAAGAATATATTTGTGAATTTAAAAAATACTATTATAAATTAACTCGTACAGAACAAGAAATGTATTTGGGATTTAATCAACCAGTTTAATCTTCACTGCCTTGAAGGAGTTTTTCAAAATGTTTCAACTTTTGGACTTTAGTAATATTTTTCAATTTATCGGGAAAATTTTGTAATTTTTCAAGAATATTTAGTTATAATTTAATAAATCCATTATAAAATTCTATACCTAAAAAAAAGAAATGATCAAGGAAAGTAACCAAAAAAAAAGAAAAGAACTCATAATGTCTACCTGTTATAATATAAGTCCCACTTACCAAAAAATGTAAGGACCCTACAAAAAATAATACATAAATTTTATGTAACCAAATACTGATCGAAAAATTAAGTTAGGTTTAAATTGAGCGTTTATAAAACGTTAGGGTTCTTTTGAAACATATTGAAACATTTGGACTCAAATTAAATTTTGTTAAAATATCATGGTCTAACTTGATCTTTTTGCTTAAAATTAGAAGTAGAATTTATCCAAATAGGTGAACAATATAATTCAAAGAGCTTTTACAGATTGAAATTTTAAATATAACATATCCCTACTAGTGTCAAGGTAATCGTTTACGGTTAATCCATCTAAAGAGTAGTTCATATCTTTATCGCTTTTAAAACAAATGGTTCATGTGCGTGGCTGGTTATGCCTTTTGTTTATATTAACACATCAAGCACTTTTATGAGATTAATGAACCATGTTTTGTGAGCTTTTATTAGAAAGTTTGTTGTAGTTTATTTTGATGATATTATGGTTTATAATAAGAGCATGTTGAGCATTTGCATGCTATATTTGATGCATTGAGAAGCATAAGTTGTTTGTTAATCCTAAGAAGTGTTCATTTGGCATGGAGTCCATAATGTTTTTAGGGTATGTTGTGAGCACACAAAATATTAGTGTAGATGAGGAAAAGGTTCGAGCAATTAGAGAGTGACCTACACCTAGAAATGCAAATGAAGTTAGGAGTTTTCATGTTTTAGCGAGTTTCTATAGGAGGTTTGTTAAGGACTTTAGTTTTATAGCTGCAACTTTAAATAAAATTGTTACAAAGAATGTAGTGTTTAAGTGGGGTGAAGGACAAGAGAAAGAATTTAATATATTGAAAGATAAATTAACTAATGCACCTTTAATAAAGCTTTTGAAATGAATGTGACATGTCAGGAATTGGTATATGAGTTGTTTTAATGCAGGAATCTAAGCTTAATGTGTACTTCAGTGAGAAGCTTAGCGAAGCAATGTTAAACTACTGATAGTTATAATTTATACTAAGTTTTCCTAGGTGTTATAGTATGTTTTAAGTGTTTATTAGATGGTCATTTATGTGTTTATTAGATGGTTATCACATGTATAGGCTTATAACTGTGTTATTGTGGATTTTTATTTATATTCTAAATTTTGTGTGATTTAGATCATGATTTCAATCATAATTATATGTTTTATGAGGTGTTTGATTTGTTTGTGAGAGTTGGAAATCAAATAATCAAAGAAAAAGTAAGATTGAAGCTATATAAAGGGTGTCAGATCATAATAAGGTGCATGGGGCAGCATGGCCTCACGATCATGGACAGAGAGTTTTCAGCAATGAGTTTTTTATCTATTTTATGGTTTAGGGGCATTTTTGGAGCCAAACAAAGTGGAAAAACCCTAGTTTCACCCCCAAGACCATAATACACTATGTAAGAACGTGAAACACAACTAAAAAAGAAATAGCCACAATTAAAAATAAGTCAAAAGTGGGAGATTAAGAAGAACATCTAGGAATTCTAGCTTTCTAAATCATGATATTTATAGAGTTTTTCTTCTTTTCCTTTAGTTCTTTCATTATTCTTGATTTGCAATCTGAATTCTAAGATGTTTAATATGTTCATGAAGTTCTAAATTTTAGATTAGGATTTGTTTTGTAATTATTTTGTGACTTTGATTATTGTTGATTTCAATGCATATTGGATGTTTATGATAATTGTTTATGCTTAAACTTGAAAACAAATTGAGGGAGTAAGTCAAAATTAATCAGTGGTAGATTGTACAATGAGAGTTGGCAGTTTAATAGACCCATAATTGTCAAATTAAAAATCATTCAAAGAGAATTCTTGTTTGAGAAATTAATTATCCAATAGATAGCTTCAGATCTAAATGAGTAAGTTAGGGAAAGTTTTGTAAATTGAGAGGTTGCAAATCTGGAATTTTTTAATTCAATTATGGTTAATTGATTAGATCTTGAGAGATAGTAATCAATACCTTAAGAAATCTAGGATCAAACATATAATTGGATTAACAATATTAAAGGAAACAAAATAAGGAAAGAAATTTAGAAATCAAGGTCTACCTGGATTTTAACAAGATAAGTCTAATGCCAATGATTCCAAATTAGACAAGATTATAGACAAGATCATGAGCATGGATGAGGCCTAGAAGAGACTGGAATGGAAGTTTGATCAGGTAGCTAAGAACCATACCTTTACTATTCACAATCTAGAGGTTCAGGTAGGTCAGCTGACAAACGCATTGTCTATAAGAAATATGGGAAGTCTCTCAAGTAATGTTGAAGCAAACCCAAGGAAGCAACCTAAAGTGATCAAATTTAGGAGTAGGAAGGATCTCAAACAACTAGTAGATAAATAGGCTGAAAGCCACCCAACAGAGGACCAAGTAAAGGGGAAAAAGGATGAAGGGAACAGTGAGGACCCCTCCATATATTCCCCCTCTACCATACCCACCTAAGATTCCATTCCCCCAGAGATTACAGAAAAATAAATTGGACACACAATTTGCAAAGTTCGTGGAGAAGCTGAAGACTTTACAAATTAACTTATCTTTTGTGGAGGCATTGGAACACATGCCTAAGTACGCTAAGTTCCTCAAAGAGATATTATCAAACAATTGGACTAGGGAAGATAACCAAATGGTAGTATTAATTGAAAGTTATAGTTCCATTATCACTAGTCATATGCCTTACAAGTTGAAAGATCTAGGGAGTTTTACAATTCCCTGTGTGGTTGGTGAGTTAGAGTTCGCAAAGTGTTTATATAACCTAGTGCAAGTATAAATCTTATACCTTTTTCAATCTTTAAAAATTGGGGCTAGGCGAGGTGAAGCTAACTTTGATGCTTATTCAGTTGGCGAATTAATCCACTAAGAGATCATTTGGTATAGTGGAAGATGTGATAGTTAAGGTGGACAAGTTCATTACTCTTATGGGCTTCATAGTGCTAAATTTGAAAGAGGATAGTAAATGTCCGCTAATTCTTAGATGGCCATTCATGAACACCAGGAGAGCGTTGATAAATGTTCATAAAGGCAAACTAATATTTCATATTGGTGATGATCAAATGGAGTTCAATATGAAAAAAGTCTTGCAAATCCTGAAAGAAAGTAGCTCTTACATAAAGATCAATATAATGGATCAATATATCAAAAGGCAAGAGAAGAGCTACTTTACATAAGTTAAATATAAGGAAGCTATGATGGATGATGAAGCTGAGAAGGGGAAGGAAGCTGAGTTTAAGGAAGAAACTGAGTCAAAGGAGTCAGGTGTTCAAACATAGAAAGACAAATTAGTAAGAACCAAAGCATCCATACCACCCTCCACTGATAAGTGTAAATTGAATCATGTTTTAGGGCATAGTTTGATATGTGTTTAGCTATTAATTCAATCATTTAGTATGTTTTTAGGTTAGAATTATGTTAGTTTGTTAATTATTTATGTTTTAAGTGTTTTAGGGGTTAGTGCAAGCTTTTGAGCGTAAATATTATGTTTATGAGTACCTTGATGTGTTTGTTAGTGTTTCAGGGTCAATATTGAAGAACGGAGGAGGTTCGAAAGACATTCTAGCCAAAACAATGGTCCATGATCATAGCTTGATAGTGCACGATCGTGTGTCAAGCATATGTACAACCACTTCCAAACTTCACGTTTCTAGGGATTTTTTAGACCTTTCGGACCTCGGAAAAATCCTAGTTCAACCGTAAACACAAACAAACATAAATAGAACAATAAGAATAGCCTTAGAAGAGCCTTTTGCATTAGCCAAATTCCAAAACCCTAAAGAACTTATCGAGAGATTGAGGAAGACGACGAAGGAAAAGAGACATGGAGAAGAAGCATGATGCAAAGTACTTCCCAGAATAGGAGGTTTCTCGCCATCGCTGCCCCCGCTATTTCATTCCCGACATATTTTCCAGTTATTTCAATTTTGTTGATGTATAGAGTTGAGATAGTTGTTAAGAATAGGTTGTGTTGAATGTTGAGTTTTTATCTATACTCACCTTTGGGTTTTTTATCTTTGATATTAATGGAATTCGATTTATTGTGCTTTTATTGATGTATTTGTGATTTGATTTCTGTCCTTAATAATTTGATAACAAACTGAGAGGGTGAACCTAATGAATATCATCAAATTAGGCTAACGAGAGTTAGGTAGTTTGATAGATAAAGAATTGAATCATACTGTTAAATTTGTTTATCGAGAGATCGTGCAAAGGTTTTCGATAGGTTTTTAGACAATTTTAGAACTAATTTAGGTTTTGGGTTAATCGTAAATCGAGAGATTACAATTCCATAATTTAAATTAGGGATTATACATTAGGGTTAAAGATTATAACTCGAGAGAGAGTAATCCACCCTAGGATCGTCTAAACTCGATAATTTGGTAATCTCATAATCAATTAGATTTTCGTTAAGGTAGAATAAAACTCCCTTTCTCTCAATTGGTAGTTTCTAGGTTGATTTTGGATTGGGTTGCACAAAATTACTATTTTGTTTATATTTCTAAATTTTAATTCTCGTAATTGATTGTTTGATTGATTAATTTTCTGTTTAGTTATTTATTTTGAATTATTGCAAAATTTAGTCAAGCCTTAGATTTTAGGATTAGATTAACCCTCCTTGTGGGATCGATAACTTGGGTACTACGCAAATGATCCGTGCGCTTGCGGTATTATCGAGGTTAAAAATAGTAAAACTTAGCATATGTAAACCTACGATCAAGTTTTTAGCGCCGTTGATGGGGAGGCAATTAGTTTAGTTCTTTAGTCTAAGGCTTTTCCACTATCTTTTGTTTTTAAATTTAAAAAAAAAGAGAAAAACAATTTGAGTGTAAGGTAGAGACACATCAAGACTTCTTAGAGTGAGAATGAGACATCTGAAGAGTTGAATGCTAAGAAGAGATAAAAAGAACAATGATGGAGGATGTATATTATAGGCAAAAAAGGGACGCTTGCAGAATTCAATGAGCCCTAATTTGGTTGGGGAGATCGTCATCCTTATATTAACCCATACATTTCGGGGTGGCAAATCCATCTAGATTTCTGTTGGTCTAATAATGCAAGCATTCACATTGGACGTCAAGACCTATTTGAATTTCAACATGATGAATCCAGTTCATAAGATTCCAAGTTGGAAAAAATCATAGATAAGCTCACGGATATGGAAAAGAACCAGAAGAGATTGGAAGAGAAATTTAAGCAAATAGCAGAAGATCATGCCTCTTCTATTCACAGTCTAGAAGTTCGAATAGGCCAACTTTCTAGGGAATGTTGTAGGCAAATTGTGGAAAACTATCTTGCGCAGTATGAATATAAATTCAATAAAGCCATGTCGGGCTATCACACTTAGGAATGGGGTAGAGTTAGAAGAATCAGTGAGAAATCAAACTAAAACTGACCTTAGAGAAGACCAAGAAATCAAATAAGAGGATTAAGAAAATAATGCTAACCCTCCCTATTATCCACCAGTTCTTGATATACCATATGTCACCATCGAAAAATCTTAGGGAGATGTTCAGGAAAAGAACTCTATCTTTTGGATTGATGATGATGATCAAATGATATTCAACATGAATGATGTAATTAAGAATCCGAAGGTTAGTAGCTCATTCAGGATAATTGATGTGTTTGAATCTTCTGAAGAACAAGAGGATGAAGAATAGACGACAACAGACATAGAGTTTTAAGAAGCAACGAAAGTCTCTGCTCGTGAAAAGGAAGAAGTATAGGATTATTGCGTAGTTAGGTTTAAATAATTGCGTAGCTAGATTTGTTTTAAATTTCAAAATAAGTTCTTAAAAATTTGGAACATTTTGGAGTGCTAACTCTCTTACTCTTTTTTGAAGCAAATGTATGATAGGGCAGTAATCATGAGCATCAAGCACAAGTGATCTCTGCCTCTAACACCATCAGCACCTCAGTCAACATGACAGTTTCGTGTTCTAACCCTTTTCTTTTCATTTTTTGTTCGTATTTTCTTCTTATGTTTTTCGTATATTGTGTTTATTTCCCCCGGGTGTGTTTGTGCACCTTTCTCACATTGAGGACAATGTGTTGTTTAAGTGTGGGGAGGGTTGTTTGTTTTTACCTTGAGTGTGAATTTTGCATTTTGTATGATAGTTTGTTTAGGTTGCATGATGTGAATTATGTGAATTCGTCAATGACTAGAGCTTAACGGGATAGATTTAGCCTTAAACATAGCCTTTTAATTTGTGAAGATTTATTAGCTTGTGAAATTAGTGAACTAAGTTACTTAGGGCTAAATATGCTAGTTAATTAGGATACGATGTTAGTCCATTCAACCTAGGAATTTGCCATACTCATTTATAATTTTAGTTCAATCAAATAAGTGGCATTATTACTACATTTTCATGAGAATGATTAGCTAAAGCAATAAGGCAGGCAAAATTTAAAAAAAGAGAGAGTTATATAATTTTTATCTAAAATAACTATTCCGATGGCCTTCAGGTTATAAATAGAGCTAGTAGCCAGTTCAGAATGTGATGCAGCTAAGTAACCGAATCAACAAGCATCACAAATGTGTGCCTTCATGTAAAAAGGCTATAATGACATTCTAACAAAGCAGCTTAATAACAACATGACTTAGTTGAGTAACCGGATCGACATTCATCATAAATGTTTGCCTCCGTATAAAAGACTAGGTTCATGTCCTTAAAGAAAAATCAACAAAAAGAATGTTTTCGAATTAAAACCTACCAAACTTGTTAATAGCTTGATTTTTCATGAAAACTTATTGAGGAATAACTACACTTTTGTTTTGACTAAATGATTACCAATGTGTGTGTGCAAGTGATAGGGGTGAACACACTCAACATTAAAATTTTAATTAGTTTGTATATTGAGTCCAAGATGCTTAGACCCGAACTTCACATGTTAATAATTTGGAACAACTTGAATGATGGTGTTGAAGCCATTGCCTCATTTGTAGCATTGTGTGTTTTGTGCTTTGTGTTATTTGTTGTTTTGTTTACTTGAGGATAAGCAAATGTTTAAGTGTGGGGATGTTGATAAGTATAAAATGCGTCATGTTTTAGAGCATAGTTTGATATATGTTTAGCTATTAATTTAATCATTTAGTATGTGTTCAGGTTAGAATTGTGTTAGTTTGTTAATTATTTGTGTTTTAAGTGTTTTAGGGGTTAGTACAAGCTTTTGAGCTTAAATATTATGTTTATGAAGTACCTTAATATGTTTGCTAGTGTTTTAGGGTCAATATTAAAGAACGAAGGAGTTTTGAAAGATATTCGGGCCAAAACAACAACCCATGATCGTGGCCTGATAGTACATGATCGTGACAGAAAAGCCTGACATAGGCCACGATCATGGCCTGCATCGAGCAGATGCACAAACACTTCCAAACTTCACGTTTTAAAGGATTTTTTGGACCTTTCGAACCTCGAAAAAACCTTAGTTCAACCCTAAACACCAACGAACATAAATAGAACAACAACAATATCCTTGGAAGAGCCTTTTGCATCAGCCAAACTACAAAACCTTAGAGAGCTTATCAAGAGATTGATGAAGGAGATAAAGGAAGCGAGATACGGAGAAGAAGCTTGACATGAAGTACTTCCCGAAACAGGAGGTTTCCCACTGTACCTATCCCTGCTATTATGTTCCCAATGTATTTTTTGATTATTTCAATTTTATTGATGTATAGAGTTGAGATAGTTATTGAGTATAGGTTGTGTTGAATGTAGAGTTTTTATCTATACTAACCTTTAGGTTTTTTATCTTTGATATTAATAGAATTCGATTTATTATGTTTTTATTGATGTATTTGTGATTCAATTTTTATGCATAATAATTTGGTAACAAACTGAGAGGGTGAACCGAGTGAATATCAGCAAATTGGGCTAACGATAGTTAGTTAGTTTGATTGGTAAAGAATTGAATCATACTGTTAAATTTGTGTAGCAAGAGATCGTGCATAGGTTTTCGATAGGTTTTTATACAATTTTAGAACTAATTTAGATTTTAGGTAAATTGTAAATCAAGAGATTACAATTTCGTAGTTTAAATTAGGGATTATACATTAGGGTTGAAGATTATAACTCGAGAGAGAGTAATCTACCCTAGGATCGTCTAGACCCGGTAATTCGATAGTCTCATAATCAATTAGATTTTTGTTAAGGTCGAATAAAACCCCCTTTTTCTCAATTGGTAGTTTCTAGGTTGATTTTGGATTGGGTTGTGCAAAATTACTATTTTTTATATTTCTGAATTTTAATTCTCATAATTGATTGTTTGATTGATTAATTTTCTACTTAGTTATTTATTTTGAATTATTGCAAAATTCGATCAAGCCTTAGATTTTAATATTAGATTACCCCTCCTTGTGGGATCGAAACCTTAGGTACTATACAAACGGCCTATGTGCTTGCAGTATTATCGAGGTTAAAAATAGTAAAACTTAGCATATGTAAACTTGCGATTAGCCACCAACTCTAGAGTTAAAGCCTTTAGCCACACACCTTAGATATACCTTCCTAGTTAAGGGCTAAACTCTATCCATCATTATTTCCAATCAGCTGGATGGGGAATAAGAGAATAAGGTGGTGAAGATTATTAAAAAGTGGATGAAGGCCATGAGATGGTCGATGTCTGAAATACAAGATATAAGCCCAAATGTATTCATATATAAGATAGACCTAGAAGAAGTAAGTAGAGCGGTGAGAGACTAAACCCCCATATAAAGGAAGTGCTTAAAAAGGAACTAGTAAAGCTCTTAGACATGGATATCATATATCTAATATTACACAATGCATACCAAATAAGGGTAAAATGACTGTAATGGATAGCGAAAGTGGAGAAATTACTTCCATGTGAATATCCACAGGATAGAGAGTCTGCATCGACCATCGCAAACTTAACAAAGTGACTAAAATGGATCACTTTCGTCTTCCATTTGTAGATCAAATGATAAAAAGATTGGTTGGCTATTCATTTTGCTATTTCCTGGATGGTTATTCAGGCTACAACCACATTTTTATATATTTGGAGGACCAGGAAAAGACCACGTTTACATGTCCTTATAGAACACTTGTTTATAGGTAGATGCCTTTCGAGTTATGCAACGCTCTAGCTACATTTCAAAGGTGCATGATGTCTATCTTTTCAGATACGATAGAGGAAATTATAAACAATTTTTATAGATAATTTTTTTGTCTTTGGAGAGTCTTTTGAGCAGTACCTAACAAATTTGGACAGAGTACTCCAAAAATGTGAAGTATCACAACTGGTACTAAACTGGGAAAAGTGCCACTGCATGAAGGCATAGTATTAGGACATAAAATATCATGCCAAAGAATTGAAGTGGACAGAGCCAAGATGGAGGTCATAGAGAAGCTTCCACCAACCATTAATGTCAACGACATGCGACCATTTTTAGGTCATGTAGGATTCTATCGTCATTTTATCAAGGACTTCTCACCAATCGCAAGAACTATTACAAATCTATTAGTAAAGGACATGCCTTTTAATTTTGATGATAGTTTTTTATTTTCATTTAATTAATTAAAGGAAGCATTGATATCAACATCAATCTTAACATCACCAAATTGATCATTACCATTTGAAGTCATATGTTATGCTAGCGACCAAGCTGTGGGTTGTATGTTGGGTCAATGAAAGGATAAAAGATCGTATGTAGTTTATTACACGAGCAAGACATTAACAAGGCCTCAACTAAATTATACCATAATTGAGAAGGAGTTGCTAGCGATGGTATTTACATGTGATAAGTTTCGATCGTATCTCTTGGGATCTAAGATGATCATCTTTATCGATCACACTGCACTTAAGTATCTCTTTGACAAGAAAGATGCAAAAGTGAGGCTTATTCGATGGGTTTTACTCTTAAAAGAGTTTGACATAAAGATGAGAGACAAGAAGGAGGCAGAGAATTTGGTAGCTGACCATTTATCACGTTTGGAAGGAGGGCAGTTAGAGCAAAGCAACAACATTAATGAGTGATTCCCTTATGATCCCTTAATAATGCTCGACCGCCTTGTGGTACCATGGTATGTGAATATAGCAAAATTTTTTGCTTGTCGTATACTTCCTTAGAATTTATAGTATTAATAAACAAAGAGATTCTTATCTGAGTGTACCCATAATCTATGGGATGACTCGATCCTTTATCGAACTTGTGCTGATGGGCTACTAAAGAAGTATGTTCCAGAGGAATAGATGTTAGACATACTGACGCAATGTCATGAAAATAGCGAAATGGGGCATTATGGAGTGAATAAGACGATAACACTAATATTATAATGTTAATTTTATTGGCCTAATTTATTCAAGCATGCTTAAAATTTTGTGGCATAGTGTGATAGATTCCAAAGAGTGGGGAACATCTTAAAAAGAGATGAGATGCCCCTGTCTAACATTGTAACACCCCCTCACCGTAGGATACGCACCGGGACGCCCGTAGGTCATTCCGATACATATCCTATGATAAGGGAGCGCTACGTGCGATCACTACAATACTCCACATGGC
>JANQAP020000047.1:2363769-2388223 GCA_026874005.2 Erythroxylum coriaceum | reverse complement strand
GAAACTTATTGGGCTTTCATAATCCTAATGGGTTTAGGATTATGATATACTTATTCCTAATAGGAATAAGGATTAGGGTTTCTCTATAAATAGAGAACCTATGTCTTATTAGAAAAGATACGAAAAACCCTAGCCACCAGCTGTTCGTTTTTCGAGAGAAAAATTATGCGGCGTTCAAAAGATGTTTTGGAACTTGCTAGCACACATTAGCCGCTGCCCAGATCGTTCAACCTCGTGTGGATACTGGTAGAGGACGTTCGCGCATCACATTGTCTACAAATCTGAAAAACAAATACCAATCCGCATCAAGAGGTAAATCCGTACTTGTTGTGTGTTTTCGGTTATACTTTTGTTGTATAATATGGCCTATTCCGCTGCGTATTATGAATACACGGGTCATAGGCAATCCAATAGACAATCCTCAAGTGCACGGGTCATTCGCGTAGTACCTAAGGTGTTGATCCTACAAGGAGGGTTAATCTAATCCTAAATCTAAGGCCAAAACAATTCACAGTAATTCAAATGTAACAAAACTAAGGCAAGAATTTAATTCAATCACGCAACTTAATTCCAAGAATCAATTACGAAAATATGAACAAAATAATAGTTGCCAAACCCAATCAAGAATCAACCTAAGGAACTACCAATTGAGAGAAAGGTGAATTTATATCTCTTTAATGCTAACCTAAACGATTATGACTTATTAGATTATTAGTTCTAGACGGTCCTAGGGTTGATTACTTTCTCTCGAGTTATAACCATTAACCCTAATTTATAAACCCTAATCAGATTATGGGAATTGCAATCTCTCGATTAACAATCTCTCCAAAACCCTAATTAGATCTGAAGTTGTCCAAAAACTATCGGAAACCTATGTAAGATCTCTTTTTACACGATTTACTGATTTGATTTAATTCTCGTTCTATTAAATTACCTAACTCTCGTTAGCCCAATTTAATTATTTTTCACTCGATTCACCCTCTCAGTTTATCACCGAATTATGCAATTGCAGAAATTAAATCACAATAAATCCAGTAAAAACATAAACAATCAAGTTTCATTAAATCAAAGATAAAACAACCCGAAGGTGAGTTTAGATATCCTCATCATTCACACAATCTTATCATCAACGGCTATCCCAATTCTATACAATAATGAAATTGAAAATAAATCAGAAACAAGATTGGAATGGATGATGAAGGCAACAATATCGGGAAACCTCCTATTCTGGGAAGTATTTCACGTTGGCTTCTTCTCCACGTCTCTCTTCCTTCTTCTCTTTCTTAATCTCTCGATGAACTCTCTATAGGGTTTCTCAATGGTGGCTGATGCAAAAAGTCTCTTTTTCTATTCTTGTTGTTCTATTTATGTTCTTTTGTGTTTAGGGTTAAACTAGGATTTTTTTGGGGTTCAAAAGGTTCAAAAATCCCTCAAAAAGCAAATTTTGGAAGTAGATGTGCATCTGCCCGACATAGGCCACAACTGTGGCCCTACAAGCCACGATCGTGGCCTACTTCTAAACCTTCTGTCACGATTGTCGTGAGCCGCTGTTTCAGCCCGATTGTCTCCGAAACTTCTCCATTCTTTGATGTTGACCCTACAACACTAACAAACATGTCAAGGTACCTCAAAGACATAATAATTAAGCTCAACGACTTGACTAACCCATAAAAAACACTTAAACACAATTAATTAACAAACTAACACAATTTTAACCTAAACACATACTAAATGGTTAAATTAACACTTAAATACATAACAAACTAAGTCCTAAAATATGATGCAATTTACACTTATCAACATCCCCAAACTTAAACATTTGCTTGTCCTCAAGCAAACAAAACAACAAACACACAACACACAATGCAGTAATGAGACAATGGCTTCAACTTCATAAAATCAACTTAATTTTAAACACAATCATTCAAGTCATTTTAATCATTACTATGCCACATCTGTGTCTTGGGCCTTTGAACTACATATACAGATTAATCCAGACTCAAGTGTTAAATTGTTAACCCTTTTCAATTGCACACATCCATTAACAATTCTTTGGTCATTCAGACTTTATAACTACTCCTAAGTATGTTTTGATGAAAAGTCAACTATTACAAGTTCGGTAGGTTTTTATTCAAAAACATTTTTCTTTTTGTGAATATGGACTTAGTCTTGTTACACGAAGGCAAACATTGGTAATGAATGTCGATCTTGTTAATCAACTAAGTCATGTTTTTTTATTAAATTGCTTGGTCGGAACATCATTATAGTCTTTTTACTCGAAGGCACACATTTGTGATGCGTGTCGATCCAATTACTCAGCTATATAACGTTCTCAACTGGATACTAGCTCTATTCATAACCTGAAGGTCAGCGGAATAGTTATTTATTATTTTTATTTTTATTTTTTTATATTTATTTTTATTGCCTACCTTGTTATTTTAGCTACTCGTTTTTATGAAAAATACTAACAAAGCTACTTAAGTCGAAAGGCCTCAAATTATGAATGAATGTGACAATTTAGAGGGTGACAAACTCACACTAAATCCTAATTAAGTTTCATATTTAGCCAAAGACCGCAATTCACTAATTTTACGAGCTAATGATTCTTCATAACCTAATATACTATGTTCAAAATTAAATCAATTCCAATTCATATAAGCCATTGACACATTGACATGATTCACAAAATGCAGCCTAACAACTATCATATAATATGCAAAATTCACATTCAAAGCAAAATACATAACCCTCTCCACACTTGAACAACACATTGTCCTCAACGTGGGAAGTGTACACAAACACACCAGGGGAACTAAACACAATAAACATAAAACATAAAACATAAAAAGAAAACATTAACAAAAATGAAAGGAAAATTGTTAGAACACAAAACCGTTTATGGTGATGAAGGTGGTGAAGGTGATAGTGTTGAGATCAAATCCGCTTGACATCAAGAGTGTTTCCATATCTTATAAGTGATTTAAGAAGGTAAAAGAATTAGCAATCCAAATCATTCAAAACTTATTTTAGAATTTAAAACAAACCTAACTACACAACAATTTAAATATAACTACTAAATGTGCTAATTTAGGGTCATTAGCTTGACCTTACATCCTTAGAAGCTTAGCCGAGATCAATTATGAGTGGCTTGCTTCCACCCTTTTCATTTAAGATCAGTTTTGTAGCTTGTAAGTATGCTATAAATTGCAAAATGATTAGAAGGATAATATTGATAAAATTATTAAAATCAATTAAGCTCAGTAATGTCTTTTTTTCAAGCGAACTACCAACAAAACAGGGAATAACAAAACTCCATAAATATTCCATGGAATCCAACAGTTTGACCAGTAAGAGGGTGAGTTGTTCTCTTCTTAGGTCTTCCTCATTCGCCCTTATCTCCTCTTCTTCTTTAGCTTCTTGAACAGAGACTTTCATAGCTTCTTCAAACTTGATGTCCGTTGTCATCTATTCTTTATCCTCTCGTCCCTTCAAAGATTCGAGCACATCAAATTTTCTAAATGAGTCACCCTCCTTCGGATTCTTTAATACATCATTCATGTTGAATGTCACTTGGTCATCACTAATCTAAATGATGAGGTTCTCTTTATGGACATCTACCCCAGTTGTATCAATGTTCAAGCATAGTATACCAAGATCTAGGAAATAATAGGAAAGGTTGGCATTCTTTTCTTCGATCTCTTTCTTCGTCTCTTGGTCTTTAATAAGGTAAGGTTCAGTTTATTTTTCCACTAGTCCTTCTAGCTCTCCCCAATTCTTAAGTGTGATAGCCTTATATTGCTCTCTTTGATGTATTTCCATATTACTTAGAAAGTCTTCCACACTTCTCTTACAAAATTTAAGGGAAAGTTGTCTCACTCGAAACTCTAGGTTGTGAATAGACGAGACATGATTTTCTGTTAATTGCTTAATTTGCTCTTCTAGTCTCTTTTGACCCTCTTCCATATCCGTGAGCTTATCCAGGATCATGTTTAATTTAGAATCCCATGAACTGGACTCATCTTGCTGAAGTCCTAATAGGTCTTGACGTCCTAAATAAGTCCCTACATTATTGGACCAATAGAAATCGGGTTGATTCTGTCACCCCAAAGTATACATGTTCCAATAAGGATCGTTAATTCCCCAACCATACTGTGCCTCATTGTACTTCGTAAAAGTTTCTTGCTCCCTATAATATCTATCTTCCATCATTGTTCTTTCCATTTCTTCTTGGCATCTAACTCTTTAAATGTCTCATTTCTCATTCTAAGATGTCTTGTTGTGTCTCTATTTTATGCCCAAGCTTCTTTCTCTATTTTTGAAAAAAAAACAAATGATAGTGAAAAAACCTTAAACTAAAGAACTAAACTAATCGCCTCCCTGATAACGGCGCCAAAAACTTAATCGCAATTTTTCGATATGTATAAGTTTTAATATTTAACTTCGATAATCCGCAAGTGCAAGGGTTGTTTGCATAGTACCTAAGATGTCGATCCCACGAGGAGGGTTAATCTAATCCTAAATCTAAGGCCAAAATAATTCATAGTAATTCAAATGTAACAAAACTAAGGCAATAATTTAATTCAATCGCCCAACTTAATTCTAAGAATCAATTACGAAAATATTAACAAAATAGCAATTGCAATACCTAATCAAGAATCAACCTAAAGAACTACCAATTGAGAGAAAGGGGGATTTTATCTCTCTTTAATGCTAACCTAAACGATTATGACTTACTAGATTATTGGTTCTAGACAATCCTAGGGTTGATTACTCTCTCTCGAGTTATAACCATTAACGTTAATTTATAAACCCTAATCAGATTATAGGAATTACAATCTATCGATTAACAATCTCTCCAAAACCCTAATTAGATATGAAGTTGTCCAAAAACTATCGGGAACCTATGCCAGATCTCTCTTCACACAATTTATCGATTTAATTTAATTCTTTTTCTATTAAATTACCTAATTCTCGTTAGCTCAATTTAATTATTTTTCACTCGATTTACCCTCTCAGCTTATGACTGAATTATGCAATTGCAGAAATTAAATCACAATAAATCCAGTAAAAACACAAACAATTAAGTTTCATTAAGTCAAAGATATCCCAAAGGTGAGTTAGACATCCTTAACATTCACACAATCTTATCATCAACGGCTATCCCAATTCTATACAATAATGAAATTGAAAATAAACCAGAAACAAAATTAGAACGGATGATGGAGGCAACAAAGTTGGGAAATCTCCTATTTCAGGAACTACTTCGCGTCGGCTTCTTCTCTACTTCTCTCTTCCTTCTTCTCTTTCCCAATCTCTCGATGAACTCTCTCTAGGGTATGTCAATGGTGGTTGACACAAAAGCTCTCTTTTTTCTTTTCTTGTTGTTCTATTTATGTTCTTTTGTGTTTAGGGTTGAACTAAGGTTTTTCCAATGTTCGAAAGGTCCAAAAAATTCCTCGAAATGTGAAGTTTAGAAGTGGCTATGCATCTGCCTAACGCAGGCCACGATCATGGCGTACTTCTAAACCTTTTGTCACGATCGTGGTAGGCCAACTCTAATACTTCTGTCACTATCACACGATCGTGAGTCGTTGTTTCGGCTCGAGTGTCTCTGAAACTTCTCCATTCTTCGATATTAACCCTAAAATACTAACAAACACATCAAGGTATCTCAAAGACATAATAATTAAGCTCAGAGACTTGACTAACCCATAAAAAACACTTAAACACAATTAATTAATAAACTAATACAATTCTAACCTAAACACATACTAAACGATTAAGTTAACATTTAAAATACATAACAAACTAAGCCCTAAAACATTATGCAATTAACACTTATCAAGGCTTCTCACCTAACCAAAACTTATCTACTAACATAATATTAAACTTTATCAAGTTTCAGACCCCCCTAGTCTTTAACAATCATTAAGTTTACTTTGAGTAGTGTTGTAGTCGATTCTTCTGCCTTTGAAAAACTTAAGTACATACCCTATGCTATTAATAACAGTGAGTAAAATGTTGTAGCAAGGAGTCAAAAAATGATTCTCCCCATTAGTGGGATTCTTCTTGAAAAAAAAAAGAGAAGTCAACCTTTCCATAAGTCTAATATGGGGAAATTACAGCATAAAAATGGGAATCGAAAACACTTTGATCAATGAAAATGATGTTTTCATTTTCAGATTCATCTTTGACACTAATGTAAATAAATTTCAAAAGCATGATCTTGGCATGCTCATATTCAGAAGTGGAGGTAGGCATGAAAATGGTGAGAACTATAATGAACATTCTTTTATAGATCAACTTTCATGAATTTCTGTTGAAATATTGATCTACAAAGAGGCTTAACCACTTAACAAGCTCCTTGGGTAGGCCAATATATCTTGACCAGCAAATCATGACGCTCAAAAGAATTGGCTACACTGGAATATGCATGAAGGTTAGCATAGAAAGAGAACTACCAAACAACATTAAGATAATGAAATTTAATGATGATGGTAATTTGGTAGAAGAAATAGTCAATATCAGTTATCAACAGAGACCAATGAAAGTTGGAGCCACTTAATCTTCGATACTTATTTGAAAAAAAGTTTTCCACCAGTGAATAAAAGGAATTAACTAACATTAAGATCCTTGAACTCTAGAAGAACAGATAAGAAAGGAAGCAAATCCTAAGGAAAAATTCAACATGCCAAATGTAGAGAATGCACTAGCATTTGACCATACCTATGTCGAGCAAAAGGTAAATGAGTCATAAACTTATGCTCATAAGGTAGTTAAAGAGAACCAAAACAAACTAAAGGGCAAAAGGGGCAAACAACATAAAACTAGAACTTGTTAACCAGGCTCAAGAAAATCCATGAAGTCAAAACATGATCAACTAGTCTCCACATACATTGGAAAGGCTAGCCTCATCTACTAGGAAAAAATCAGGTAGGAATTCAGAGATGAAAACAAATTCTTTCAACCCCTTCTATAAAAATATTCACTAAAGAAGTAGAAGCCTTTTAAAAGAAAGTAATAAGGAATACAAGGAACATTTCCCTCATCAAAAGTAAGTATAGAGAAATTGGTCCTCTTAATGTGGACTATAACTTTAAGTAAAAATGATTAAATAAAATAAAATAAATAAATATTATAAATATAAAATGATAAAAATAAGAAATGAAATACAAATAATGCCTACTAAAACACTTACAGGTCGTTTGGTTGAAGATAATAGATATTTTATTAACCTCCTATTCTTACTTATTAGATATTTTGTTGTTTGGTTGAAAAAAAACTACCAAAATATCTATTCCTAATATTGCCCATTCCCAGACATGAGGGAATAGGTAAATATCACGTTACCTTGTCTTTACCTATTCCACGCTCATATGGAATAGTTAAATGCATCTCTCTCACTTTTGGACAATTTCGTCCCTCTTCTCCCACCATATCCACTCTCACACTTTTCTCAGTCATTGTTCGTTCTTTGTTCAGTCGTGGTTCTCCGAGCAACTCACCGATGAACAACTGTGTTTTGCTGCTGCGTTGCTTCTTCATCTACTCCTACGTCGTTTTCTCTTCTTATCCTACTATTGTGTTGTTATTTTCTCTCGTGTTATTTCTGTTGGCTTTTTGCTTTCCATTTTGCTTCTCTTTTATTTTTCTGGCTGATGTGTTTTCTCCTTTCCTACGTGTGTTTCGGACTGCTCCTCTGTGCTGCAACGTTTTGATCTATTCTGTTGAGTACTCTGCATTTTGCACCTCCTAGCTGCTATTGTTATGTTTGCATTTTCTCTTCTGCTGCGTCGTTTTGTTTTTGTATAGGTTGTTGGTGTTTTTTTTTCCTTCTGCTACTATGTCATTTCTCATCTACTGCGTCATCTTGGCTGTGTTGTGTTTTGCTCTGCTGGTGTCGTTTCTTACTGGGTGTTTCTTCTTCTGCTGTTGTCGTTTCATTCTTTCTGCTCTGGTCTGCTACATCGTTTGCTTCTGTTTGGCTCCTTTACGTTGTTGTTGTTTTTGTCCCTTTTGTTTGTCGTCTTCACTCTGCTCTTTTTGGTTTTCTTCTTGCATTATACATTGCAAGCTTCATGACTGCCATGTCTTTGTGGCTTCTTAAATTACTTGTGCTTACTTTCTAAAAAACTTTGAAGATTTCGACTAATAATAATAATAATAATAATAATAATAATAAATGGATTATTAAAATTAATAATAATAAATTAATAAAAATAAGAAGAAAATTAATAATAATAATAAGGAATTTAATAATAATAGGAATAATAAATATAATTAATAAAAATAATAATAAGAATAAAAATAAGTAAAAAATTAATAATAAAAAATTAATAAGAATAATAAATTTAATAATTATAAGAAGAAAATTAATAATAATAAGGAATATAATAATAATAATAATAACAATAATAAAATTAATAATAATAATAAGAAAAGTAATAATAATAAGGAATTTAATGATAATAATAATAATAAATAAAATTAATAAAAATAAGAAATTTAATAATAATAAAAATTGTAATTAATAATAATAAGGAATTTAATAATAAGAAAAAGAAGAAGAAGAAGAAGAAGAAGAATATTTTAGTCTTTTTGTTAATTATTCCTTTGTCATTTCAAGTTTATATTTTAAAACCAAATACTGGTATAAAAATTCTTTATCTATTTCATTTCTTAAACCAAACAAATTAATACCCATTCTATTCTATACTTTATCTTTTCTATTCCTAAAAATATCTATTTTATTCCTTATTTATTCTATTTCCTGAACCAAACAATGACATAATTAAAGGCTTAGTGACAGAATTAGAGGGAATTACCAAAAGACCCAACGGCTGTAAAAGCCATATCTCTTGCCGCCATTCTTACTCTCACTTATAAATTGCAATCACTCTCCAGTGTTGCCACTGTATTCTTCACTCTCTCTGATAGCTCTAAGATCGTGAGATTTTTCTCTATAGCCAGATAACCGCCATTTCTCACTCAAGTCGAGGCAAGTCTCTGTCTCTCTCTTCCACCCTCTCTCAATAAACATTAGAAACTTTAACTACAGTTTCGTCTATATGATCCATTATTTATTTTGCTTCCATTGGTGCGTAATTTTGAAGTCGACCTACTCAACATCTGGCTTTTTGTGTTTGATCCGTATCAAATCGTGTTTTGATGAAGTCGGAATTCGTTTTCGACCATTCAATATGAAATTTATATGCTTCTCGGCTTTTCCTCTGTATTTTTTAACCTGTAAGTGAAGTTGAGGCGTCGCCCTGGATTGTTGTCTTAGCTATGTGTTTTGATTGACTTATTTCTTCACCTGTCAAAATCGATTCTGATTTTTGTATTGAATCGTAGGTAGATTTAATTGTTTCTCTGATCATTTTATCATTGTTCATCGTCCTTGCGTAGCAGATTGTTTTGCTTGATTGTTGTTAAGGAGTGGAATATGTTTGACGTTGAGTTCTGTTTGGCTTCTGTGTTGTTCATTTGACCAATTTCGAGAAGACTTCTTCTGTGTATATTTCTCTTTCAATTTAGCCTGTAACTGTGATTTAAACTTCTATGACGACTTGGCTTTGTGCTTTTCGTTCTTGATTTTGTGATTGAACAATGTTACTACTCACACGGTATTCTTCAACTTTGAATTCACTGGAGATACAGTATTGCTCAGGAATGAGTTTTGTAGCAGGAAATCAGGGGGTTGGGATGATGGTTGCAAGCAATATGATATTGAGATAGTTAACTGGTGATGATTACCAATAGTAGCACATCCGTGTATGAAGTTCTTAGATCAACAACCACAAAAGAATGCAACTAGACTGGACTGTAAACAGATATACTCCACAATGTGCTTAAAATGATTAGTATTGCATAACCATCCTGTGCTTGATGTTCATTGCTTCTGAAGGTTACTTGCATATCATTTTGCTTGATATTCTGTGATTGTCAAATTAAGTTCTTAACTCCTCATCTTTGCATAATATTTCATAGAGCTTTTACATCTCCAAGGTGCCTCATTTTTTAATTTCATTTAAGCTCCAATCTGAAAATGAAGTTATTTGCCAACGCTAGTAACAAGGGAACATTTCTTGCAGATGAAAGAATCAAAGGAGTCCTCTTGTCCTCCAAGTGCCAAGGACAAAAATTCCTTGTTGGGTAATCTTTTGCTGCTCTCTGCTTGTGCCTTGCATTCAGAAGTTTAACTTGATTATTTTGAGTCCAATATGACCGCAAATCATTTACATGGACAGAATCTAGGAATAGTGCAAATATATTGATTGTTTTGTCATCGAACAATTTAACGTAAATTTTCAAGTAATTGCTAATATTGAAGCGTATTGGTGCAAGTGGAAGCACCTAAATGGCTCCTGAAAATGCCACGAAATTTTGTTGAACATCTTCTAACTCACAACAACCAAGAATTTCTTTCTTGGAATGGCATCACCTATCCATCTGTATGCATGTGGGGTATACACTTCCTACTAATACATATATAGAAACTAATTTCAATGATACTTGACTGGGGACCTTAATTTCTCAACCAACTAAAGCTTCTAGCTTCCATGGATCAAGAGGCTATCTATTATAAACTCCATATCATTTTTAAGCTAGTGATATTTTATCTTGCAATTGTGTCATTTTGTCTGTGTGATTATTTTTTGATATACAAGAACTATGAACCCATATCACAACCAACCTTTTGCAGATGAGGAAATTGGAATGGAATTCCTGAGCTCCTGGAAAACATCTGTCACAGGAGATACTTCATTAGATCTCGGTTTTGATACAGTCTCCACTGGCAAGAAACATAAATTTAACTTTGATAAGTTGTAAGTTTGGTGAATCTATATCATTTTCCGTTTTCCAATTTGATTTTCTTTCCTCCCTCTAACAGTTGACATTTTCTCATTAATTCTTCATGAGTCTAGTCTTGTTTTAGAGTAATGATTATGATAAAATCTTGAACTGAAATTCATTTTTCATTCATTTTCTCGTGCTCTCAAGAGTGAACTGTTTACAAATTTCCTTTTTCTTTTTCAATAGGTATGTATACCTCAGAAATTTTTGCAATTGAAAAGTTCAATAAAGAGTAACAATTTTAATTTCCTAGGAGTATGTCTGCTACATATAGAAGTATTTAGAAGCGAAATAATTTGTATGTGTGCGGTTTTCTTTTTCAGGGACATTGATTTCGATCTGGATGGAGATTTTGAGAAGCTATCATCCTTCAAAGTGGATATGTCAGATCTTGATTTCTCTTGCCCACTGAAACAGCCTGCTAAACCCAAGGAAAGATCTGCAGGAGAATCTTCTGGTGGAAAATTGGAGCAAGAACAGTTTACCTTCTCTTTCGACTTCAATGAGTAAATAAACAAAAATCTTACATAGCACTATTGGAATTCAATAGGTTTGGAGTTGTAGCATTTCTTACCTGCCATAACTCTTACTGCAATGCAGGCTAGAAAATTTTGATTTTAAAACAGCAACAAGGGAGGGAGAAAAAACTTCATTAAATAACTTGAACAACAAAGAGATTGTTCCAAATAAGAAAGAACGCGATGTCTCTAAAACTGCCTTCTGTGAAAGTGCTGATCCATTTCATGATGGAAAAATTGAAAAGCTTCAAAAATCAACAGATGTACCTACTTCCAAGGCTCATTCTGCTGTCAATGGTACAATGCTTAGCAATTCTTCAAATGTTAAATGTCTTTCTGGATCTCCAACCTCTGAAGTTTTCATCATGTGAGATGTTGTAGACAATGTGGACACTGCTTTAGATGTTGCAAAGACTGGTGATTTTTCCAATGAAAATATCCATTCAGGAGTTGCAAATGCTGAAGGTTTAGTCATGCCGTCTGTTGAAAGCCCTGTGCAAGGGAAAACAGCTACTGATAACCAAGAAGAAGATCAACAAAATCATTCATCGGAGAAACCAATGTCAAAGTCCACAGGATCATTTATTCAACAGACCATGACATCACCTGACCAATCGATTGATGGAAATGATCTAGCTCAAGATATAGTTTCAAATATTCAGGGAGAAATTAGATCTCCAAATGCTAAAGTTAAGATGTCAGGAGCTCAGCAAAACCTTAATGGTGAAATGATTGCAGGTGTTGGCTTTAGTCATGATATCTCACAACCAATGGAGCTGCCTCAATCATGTCTTGCCAGATCGGATAGAAGTCAAAAGACTGATAGTGGAACTACAAGTCAAAATGTGTCAGAGCATGATCCAGAAATAGATTGTTTACACCATGAAACGATTTCTGCTGAAAGTGTTTTACAGACAATGCCACATAACAACAGGCTTAGTAAGGACTCAAAGGATTCAACCTCAAAGATATTGGTTCAACTAGGGAGGTTAGAAACTGAAATCAATTTGCTTAATTTCCATCATTTGCTGCTTGCAACCATTCTATTAGTTTTGGGGTCAGGAGCTGCAAGAACTATTTGATGATCCACTTTGGTGGGATCTATCTCATTATGTCATCAAGAAGCATATGAAAGGATCATAGATGAATGTCTATCAAAATGTCAAAGGTACTAGGCATGTCAAGAAAATAATTGGTCTTCGGAATTGCAATTACTAATTTTTTGAGCAACTCTTCAGGCGTATAAATTGCAGTTACTAAGAGTATATTATCATCCAGTGGGTTGTTTTGAGCTTTTTATTTTTCTAAACTAAGCATCATATGCAAGTTTACATGTTTCTGATAATTTAATGTGATGTAGTGATACTGTAAATGATAAAGTGCCACAAAGGAAGGAGAAAGAAGCAGAAATTGTCTACTCAAAATACTTTAACAGATCAAGGAAAACTGAAAGTGGTCCTGATACTCCATCTTTTGTGGGGGAAGGAGTTGCCGGCCTGTCCTTAAATCGACCTGAAAAATGGTAAATGTGCTTTTCATAGTGATTGCAATAACTATTTTGACTTCATTGCTTTAAGTAAATAGGGAGGGAACTGGTTATGGTGAACAAAATGGTGGGCAATTCAAAACCACTTTTCAGGGAATTGACCATTAGCGAACAAGTTTCATTGGAAAGCGGAAACACAGTTGAAAACCAATGTAATATGAGGTGATACATCTTTAAATGCAATTTCTGTTTTTAAAAAAATTGATTTGAAAATAAGTTGAAATTCCCCATTTGTTCAAGCAATTTTTCCTTGTATGTGAAAAAGGTGGTTTGATATACTGTTATCATATCTGCAATTGCAACTCCTCCAGTGTTGATGCTGAGCAGAATGACTGCAAGGTAGTCAAAATTCCAAGACCTGCTGATAAAGTGGTCGTCGAAGGGGGTTCTTTTATGCTGGGAAATGAAAGGAAGAATAAGAGCAGTAAGAAATTTGGGTGAGGTCTTATACTGTAACTTGCTTTAAATTTACTTGCTCCAGAGTTTCATCATATTGTACCAATCTAAGACTAACTATATTGAAAGTGTCCTTTTAATTTTTCTCTGGTTCCAATTTGAACTGAATATAAGAAAAGCTAGATGTTCTTTCTAATAATGACAATATATATCTCTTAAACGCTTCACCTATGTGTTTTATAGGGAGGATGACGATGAAAATGATGAAAATTTGGCTGAAAATCAATTAAAAATTTAGTGGCACTTTCCCAGAAATTGACCATTGGTGAACGAGCTTTGCTGGAAAGTGCAAAGAATATAAAAAATTTGTGCATATAAGCAGAGGCATTTATATACCAGCAGTTCTAACAATTTGTATTCTAGGAAAAGAAAACTTTATGCTTTTCGAATTTGTCAGTATTGTTAATATTTTAATTTGTCTATTAATTGATCACCTCCAGTATAACTCCAATATGAATTTTCCTTGTAATGTCCAAGGGAGTGCTTCGGTGCTGGTGCTGAGCAGAATATAAGGATGCCAAGGCTTCTGAATAAAGAACCTGCAAAAGGGGGTTCCACTGTACTGGGGAGTAAGAAGGATGTTAAAGACATCAAAAAGATTGGGTGAGGCATATATGCTCAAGTTTGATGTCTTTACATTAAGCTTTTAATCTGGCTTTGCATGAAATCTGCTCCATAGCTGGATGATTTTTAGTTCTCATTTTAACTTTTGCTGATTCATATTAGTTGACAATTGAAAATATTACCATATCAGATAGTTTCGAGAGTCTTGTAGTCTGCATTTTACATTGACCTCATGGATAATACAAGAGGATCAAATAGTGTAACTTGTGTATTAATACTTGAGAAATATTTTACTTTGATTTATGTACTTAAACAACTGAGTCATGCAAGACACAGCATTGCTTCATGTATTGGAGCTCGACACCACAAAGTGTTGCCTAAAATTGACTTCTAAATGAGATATTGCTAACCTGGTTTTAATGTCATGATCACAAGCTTTAGACTGGTAGCCAAATTACAACTTCAATCTTTTTGGATGTAACTTTCTGGAAGTTCTAAGTTGGGAGGATGAGTGACAAGAGTAACTAGATGGATTATGCATACTGAGATCTTAAATTGTTGGTATTGTACATTAAGCACGACTCTAAAATAAATAATTTCAGAACCAGTTCCTGGTCCTCAGTGCATAGCTCAATTTTTTGGGTTGAATGGATTCTTAACAATGACAAACATATATTTAGACTTCATGTTGTCCAAATTGCGGAACATATAATATCTTTTACAGATACCCCACGGATAAAACATTATACGTAATTACCATACAAGTTGCAAGCTTCCACATATACAGGAATAAAGCCATGATCTGAGATCATGTTGGTCCCAAATTAGATAGTTTGCCTTGCCATAGTCCACAGTGATCTCTGCATCAGCTAATGAAGAATTTCCAAAGCTTAATTTCTTTCTTAGCATTTTGGATATCATTCACTGTGGCTGATATGCATTTTCCTTCACTCTCTCTCTCTCTCTCTCTCTATATATATATATATATATGACCTCAGTATGTTATTACTATACCCTGATAACTCATTTCCCTTGCTATTTATAGAATTTTGTATTATTTCTGTTAAAAGAGCCCTGAGTAGTTTCCGTTACTAGTTTTTGATATTAAGTTGAACTTGCATTAGAGGAAAGAGTAAACTTATTTCAACTTGTCCCGCCAAAATCTTCATTCACTTTCTGCACTCGACATACTCTTCGTAGATGACATTTGGCAATATAATTTCTGCTTCTAGTTTAATTCATGCATTTAATTTGATACTTCTTCGAAATAATGGCATAAGATTTAGGGGAGTGAGGCTTCTCTGTGCAGTTTTGAAGCTGATCCTGCCGTCCAAAAAGATGAGAGATTAAACTCCAACACCCTGACAAGTGCAAATTCTAGAATTGTGTCTTCCAGCATGGGTTTCGGTTTGGGAAGGAAATTTGGTATTTCTGAAGAGCTTAAAGGTGGGAAGAACAAACCAAATGTTCCTAGTTTGATTTCAAGGTCTGATGGTAAAATTGCATCATCATTTTCCACATTGTCCTATAGCTTTTCTTATTCAATCTGACTGATTCTGTTGGAGGATGGCACTCTTCCAACCTAGGGTCATTAGTGCAAATAAAGATCTGTCAAGTGCTACATTTAAAAGGGAAATCAATTCCTTGGGAAACATGAACAAAAACACGGAAATACAAGGAAAAATGACACCCACTATTGTCTCGCTGATTGCCAGCACTGAGAGAAAAATGCCAGAAATGTCATCTCTTAAACGAAAGATACTTGAGGTTCTGCACTTTCCTTATTGTGATAGTCATGTGCTCATGTTTACTTCTCTAATGCTCACTTTGAGATGAGAACTATAGCGTTTCATCATATACTATACAATGAGATGACTTTTGTAGGGATCAAGTCCAGATCAGCGGTTCTTGAGTCCGCAAAAACGTTTCTCTCAGTTACAAAGTGAAAGCAGGTATCATCTATCACATGCGCATTTAGCTAATCATCATACTGACTGGAATTTCATGAGTATCATTTGCAAAATTTCCTGCAGAGACAGAAAATATTTGGAAAGCAATGTTGAAGGACAGGTAAGATGAATTTACTTTAACACTGCATACCATAGATTGAAAGCTGATTAGACAATTATAATAGACATTCCAAATGCCATGGCCAGGTTTCCCGTAATGATAATCAGACAGAGTCTAAACTGAAGAGTATTCTCTGCGATCATCCAACCCCTGGGGTTGATAGGCCCAACAAGATAAGCACAAAAGACTTAATGGTTCCTCTAGATGTGGAAAATGATGGAAATGTTGAGAAAGCTGAAGCATATATGAAAGAGCTTGACGCTGTAAGTGCAGTGTGTAAATCTTTCAATCGTTGTCAATCTACTTATGTGTGATTCACATCACGAGGATTTCAACCATCATATACTAAAACTGATGGCCTGCTACATGACTTGAAAACTGTGATCCTAGAGCTCTAATGGAGCAAATCGAGCTCCTGTGTTTCACAGTCAATTAGAAACAGGAGCATTAATACATGTCATCAACTTCTTACTTGCATAGTAGACAAAGCATAGACAAATATTTGGCTTACATACCAGAGCAGGTTGCTAAAAGGAAAAGTCCTTCCTGGTTTCGTAGGCTTGCTTGCCTTTGAATCGGTAGCATCTTTATATTTTTAATTTCCCAGTTCACTCTTAGCTCTGAAGTTGCTGCTATACTCTATGATCATACACTCGACTATTGGAATCTTCCTGCAGATTTGCAACATGCTGAGGACCAAACATGAGGAAGCCAAGGAAATAATGGTTCGAGCTCTTGTGAACAACAATAGATTACTAATGCTTAACCATCCCATGTTTGATGAGAAGATATCCTTCCAGTTATTATATCTTATCTTTGGCCATTTATTCAGAATTATCTGTGTATGTTGAAAATTTTAATTTCCTTCACCAATGGCTACATCCGTAGGGTTCAGAAATTTGCAGCACGGTTGATCTCTAATTAGTTTACCGGGAACAGCAAAAAGGTGCACCTATCTTCTCTCTCTGTCTCTCTCTCCTAGATGATCATCTCAAACTTCCTTTTTGATATTATGATGAGAATTTCACATGGATTTGAATTTCAGTTACACAATATATATGTTCTCTGCTACTCTTTAGACCACTGAATCAAATGATTGAGCTCTAGAGGTGCCTAATAACTCCTAACGTGATCTCTCTTTTATGCTGCCACAGCTGGAACTGGGGTGGCCATTTGCAATTTACTCTTTTAAGATAGTTTTAAACATTTCATTTGCTTACACTGGCCAGCGTTTCACTTGTATTTTCCAGAAAAACTAAGGCCTTTAGTGTTTCAATTGCTAATCACAGTCCAAAGGTTAACTGTTTGCTAAAGATTGACAAGTGTGGTCAAGATGCTTCAATGAGCCATGAGATAGTTGTGGGCCAATGATGAACGTCCATTTGATGTGTCTCAATACAAGAATAACCTTCTTCAGTTTATCTTTTCCTGGACACTAGCCTTTTAAAATTTTCAGTGTCCATAGTTTTACGCTGCACATCAGGAGTTAACCATCGTCAATCTCTGGAAGCTAACCGATAGGTTTGAGTAAGCATGTTGTCTTAGAGGACCTTAGTTCACTTATTCTTGAAAATGAATCATTGCCATTTAGTTTAATCTTTATCCCAAGCCACCATTTTTAATACTTCAAAAGGAAAGTAGCGCTTTTACAATTCAAAGATGTGCAAAAGAAGGAACGAGAATATGCATCAGGGTTTACGTCAATGATAAAAGATTTCAATTATATAAGAAAACCTTTATAAATTAAATAGCATTCAAACTATGTAAATTTATTAATTAATCAATAAATTAACAAGTATAATCATAGTTTCATATATTTAACTAACTAAAACTTCTTTGTATTTTATTAATTAGTCAATTGATTATCAATCACTAAGGTCAAGTATTTCTACATGTATCGCAATTCAAATTTTCAATTTCAAAACTTAATAAGTGCAATTAGAAATGTTGAAGATAAAATTAACTAAATTTCAATTTCAAGAAAATAATCAAAAGAGAATTATATATTAAAAAATTTTATAGTTAATTATACATATTTATAATTTTATTAAATTATATTAATTTATGAATTCAATGAAAAATAGTATTATATAAGAAAATTTTGAAAGGATATTATTAATTATTTATATTAATTTTTTAATAATCATAAAATTTATCATATAATAGAATATCTTATCAAATATTAAACTAAATAAGTTTTCCTATAGACAATTCTTGGCAAATAAATATTTGATGAACAAGTTCTTGCGTCCATGAAAAATTAAATTATGCTTGCATGAAAGAAAGTTCTTTAGTCAAAAGAGTATTTTAGCCCCCAAGGCTTACGCTGAAGTCTGAGTTAGATCCTAACGTTTCAATGCGTTCAAAATGTACATTAACGTTTGTAAAACATTTAAAACAACCCTTGAATAGAACCGCTAACGAAGTTAGGCTTTCGTTATTTAATGCTGACGTTGCATTTTTTCAACTGACTTTGATTTTTTTAAAATTTTATTAAAGTGAGACCACACATAGATGATGTGGATTTTTTTAAAAAAGGAAGTGGGTTACACTCGAGAAATACTATGCTTGTTAGAGAGGTTAAGTTTAAATGAAACTATGTCCCGCTTCCATTTTAACGTTGCATTTGGGAGGGAGGTTGTTTTGAGGCAATGCTTACCATTTTGAAGCAATAGACACAACATTTTGAAGAACCAAAAAACTCAGTGTTCTTACATTCTTCTTCCCTCAATCAAACTTAGTGTTCTTACATTCTTCCTCCCTCAATCCCTAATTTGTAGCGTTCTTCCTCTTCTTCTTTAGTGAACGACAATCCCTAATTCAAACATCGATTGTTTTTTATGTATCGCCAATCCATGCGGAATGATCGGTGTTCTTGTATTGCCACCCTCCACGTACGTTGTTAAAATCACATCGTTCACCACCTCCTACAAACTAAGGATCAATACCACTGCCACGGTGAATCAAAGGTAACATCTACTATATCCTCATCATTTGTTCCATTTTCTCTGTTTTAGTGCAACTTAAAGACAATGTTATGGAGTCAAATCTTTTGATTTATAGTTTTCATACCCTCATTTACTGGATCTTTAATTTTCACTTTGAATGTGAATATATTTTGGTGTTGCATCTCTCGTTCATGTAGTGTTTGATTGATTAAATATTAATCGATATTCAATAATTAGTCTGAGTATGGAAATTGAATATGTGAATGCTTGTGATTGAAAGGGTAATTGCTACTAGCAACAAGAAAATTGGGTGAATATACATTAACATTGTTATAAAATAGTCTAATTGTGTATTGTCTTTATTGAATTTTAACGATTGTGTAGTCATAGAAAAAGAGATAATTGACGAGACAATGCCAACAACTTGAAAATGGAGGAATGCTAGAGAAACTAATAGCAAATTATCAACTTTCTATAATTCTGCTATCATTTTCTAGTGATAGAACAAAAGAAGAGTATATATGTTATCAAGCTTTAATAGAAATATCAAATACTATACATAAATGGTAGGAAACTTTAATTGGCTCATGTTGAATATAGGTGCATTCAAACACTTATTTGGGTATGACTCTAAAATGAGAAGATAAATGAGTTGCATCTTTTAATTTCATATGATTATGGTCTTACTATTAGCTTGGTACTTGATTACAATGTAAAGTTTTCTTTCCTTTTAATCAGATTTGATAAGATAATAGCAAAGGAAATTCCTTCTACTTTATACAAGGATGAGAATGTATTAGCTTTTCGGGATATCAACCCTCAGGCTCCTGTTCATGTTTTAATCATTCCTAAGTTCAAGGATGGATTAACAGAGTTTAGAAATGCAAGTTTTTGTCTCTGTCATTTTCCTTTTGTTTGCTAGCATAAACATTACCCCCTTTTCTTATCTTTAACTTTCACGTAAGTTAGATGATAAAGAAATATGATGAATAGGTTGGGAGATTTATGGCAGTACTTAGTCCGAAGTGGTGTGTTTTTTTTTTCTTTGGTTTTTTACCTTTTGCATAGAATGAGACTAATCAAGTGCACTTCTTTATACTCGCAACTTACAACACAATGTTTATAATAACCCTATAGTCAATTTTAGATTGTTAATATTATATAAATTCGGTCCAGCAAAATTCTATTGTCCTTATTGTACTGTACTGACTCTTAATGTAATCAACTTAAAAAGTTACAAATCTTTATAACTTTGGAATTTACCTTCCAATGATGCGTACCATTTATTCTTTATGTTATGTTTGTCCAAAACATGTTGTTGAATTGGGAAGGTTAAATAAGGGGTCTTGTATACGAGTGAATAGGTTAATAGCTCCGTTTTTTTCATATGAGTTCATGTTTCAAGATTAGTTGATTGATTAGGAGAACAAAGGGTAATAATATAATTTTGTAGCAACTACCCAAAGATATGGGCACGATGTCTTCAACTAACACTACATTAAATTCCAATAATGATTATCTAGTGTGTTATTGTGGTTTAAAAGCCTCATTAAGAACTTCATAGAATGATAATAACCCAAGAAGAAGAATTTATGGATGCCCAAAATATCCTGCAAGTTTAAGTTTCGATTAGGTAAAATTGTTTGTATATATATTGAATGTTTTTTTGTTAATTATTAATTATCTTTGAGGTTGAAAGATGTGATTTTTTTTAAGTGGTACGATGACAAATTTAGCGAGAGAGCTATTGAAGTAATTCATAAACTGAAGGAAGAAATAATTATGTTTAAAAAGGAGGCTCAACAATCCACAATTGAATCATGTTCAATGTTGGAAATTAATGAGCCAATAAAGCTAATGAAAGAAGACATTGTTTGCTGACAAAAGAAAAAAATGAGTTTAAATTTGTTGTACTAATTATCATAGTAGGAGTTTTTGTACTTGTGGTGAGTGTTATAATATGGTTTGTTGTGGGCAATTGGAACTAAATTATACTATTTTGTTTAAAAATTGAATTATGAAGAATGAAAAATCCTCATTTGAACAAAGTTGTAATATATTGTGCATTGTGTTTTGTCTTTATCGTTTTGTTATTCATTAAGTTGCCTTAATGATGCCTAATTAATAGTTGTAAAAATCATGAAAAATTATTTTAAAAAGTGATTATATCATAATAAACAATTGGAGCAACAAGTGATTATATAACAATAAATAATTGGAGCAGTATATATAAAAGTGATTATATTAGTACAATGATTATATCACAATGCGCCTATATACAAAAGTGATTGGATGTATTAACCAAAGTTCCTACAACACATAGACAACATTAATGTAAAGTCTACGAATCAACCACATTGCTTCCCTCATTTGCACTTGAATAAGAAGGTTGATCGTGTTCTAGTTGATTCATTGATGATCTCCGCCTTATTGCTTAAGTTTATAACTATTGAGAAGTTATGCAACGTTGTCCTTTGAACCTTAAACCTCTTAGTTCAAAAGACAACTTGAATGAATGTGGATCAACTTCTCTAAACTTCCATTTACTACTATGCAAAGAGCTACCAACCAACAAACAAACATGTCTTTAACATTATTCATTTATGAAAGTAATCAATAATGTTATTAATGGTCATATACTCACAATATTGCTTTGTTGACTTGCTACAACAACATGTTCAAATTATGAAGTGACATTGGGGATAACCTAATAAATATGAATCAAAGAATGTCATAAATGATCCTTAGATATATGAAACAATACCGCAATACATAATAACCAAAGAATTTTTTATACCTCTGCAGATTACTGAGCAAGTTGAGTTGAGCCTTGATTCTTAAATTTTCTGTCATTGTGGCCAGAATTGTCACATTTTTCACATTTTTGTACTTGACCTTTTTGAGTCAATTTATTTGGATTTTTCAACTTAATAGGCTCATTTACTCATCTCCTTCTAATTGTTTTAGGACTTCTTAGCATAACTCTTTTGGCTGGTGTTCTTATTAGTTCTACATCAACAATAGGCCAGAAAATTAGACCTTTAATAGGTTGCAACACATGCTTATAAAATGCCAGCAATTTGGACTTCTTATGGTCCTCATCCACATATGCCTCCGGTCGTTGCTTGGAATGGTGAACAACACTTACAACATGCTTGCATGGATATCCATAAAGCTCCCATGCCCGATAACTATATGATTGGTGTCTAACAATCCTTACAATATGCTTTCCATCACCTTTGGAAACTTCATATACTCCATCACCGTTCCAAATTATTCTCTATGGCGTAGCATCTTTCTTATTCTTCTCTAATTTCTTCATAATCCTGGGTGTAACATCTGACTTCCAACTATGCACAAATTCTCTCCTATTTGCATGCCTTTTCATTACCATGATTCTGATGGTTTCAAGCATGCTGATAATTAACCTATCTCTTGCCGGGAAGATCCATCCATTAAATGTTTCACTCATATTGTTGTCAACAATTGACCATTTCGATTTAAAGGATTGGTAACATCTTACCCATCTCTCCTTAGGATATTCAAGCGATGATGATGAACATCCAAGTTTGATTTTATCCAATCTTTTTCAGCTGCTCGTTAAAATCTTCAATATACGTTGACCAAGCATAATTCTAAAATATCTTTTTCAAATCTTTTCCCTTCCAATTCATATGCCAGTTATGGTATACCTGCCTAGTACACATTTGATGAGTGACATATGGTAATGTCTCTTCCACTACCCTAATCAATCCGTATAACAATGAAAAAGATTAAGTTGATATATAATTTATACAACAATAAGATATTAATCAATGAAGAATAAAATACCTTTTGCATATCTGATATTATTGTAAGTCCTTCATCACTAACCAATTCCAAGTCCAAAGCTAATAAGCTCATAAACCATGTCCAGTGTTCTCTACCTCCACAACCACCCAAGGCAACAAAGATATCCCTCCATCACCATCCCTGCCAACTGCACTCAATAACTGACCTTTGAATTCAATCTTTAAAAGGCAGGCATCAATACCAAAAATTGGCCTCAAATGCCTCCATCCTCTTTTCATGGCATCAAAACAAATGTACAATATTTTGAACTACATAAAAGAGATAAAGATGTATGAATAAATGAATAAATGTCATAAATATCATTGTCGATGATATATAAAAACTTAATTTTGCATACCTGTCACAAACAAGTTTCTTCATTCCTGCCTAGCTTTAACTCAATTATTGATCCAGGATTACTAATCCTCAAATTGGCATATTCATTTACATAATCACTTGCTCATTTATTTCTCAATCTCCTCATTGCAGTTCTACACATACTTGAGTTGACAAATAAAGCTTTTCTCTACTTTCTTCAACCACCTTCGTCGTCGAGATACTAGGCTTCTCAAGTATTTTTTCCCTAAAATGTCTCATCAAGAACTTAGTCGAAACCAATTTAGGTTTGTTGGTTGTAAAACACCTATGCTCAGGATTGTATATCACTACTTTGAAGCACCGTTCATTCTTGTCACAAACAACCTACAACTCCTATGGGCATCCCTCAGTATATCTTACTATGATCTTATGACTTTCACTTTTTTAAAACTTCACATTGTATCATGTCTGCACTACGTAATCCACAACACTCTAAATTGTTTTTCAAAGTCGAACTCCATACCTAATCTCCAATATGCTCCCACATTAGATGGATTATGCCTAATACTACTATTAAGTCTTCGCAATGATTCACCAGGCTCTTCTCTACTTGGATATTTATCACTATCAATAAAACTACCAAAATCATTTGACTTAATTTCAACTAGTTGTTGGTCATCGGGAATCTCAACTTATATAAAGCCCTCGTCATAATCATGATCATCCACCTTTTCACCAACTCCTTCACTAACTCTTTCATCAACTCCTTAACCAACTCCTTCACTAACTCCTTTAATAGCTCCACAACTTCCTTCCCGACCCTCCCTATCTCCATCCTCTCCTCAAGATATAGGCATATCTCAGGTGCAAATGATGGGGTGTCTAATGTACGAGTTACATAAACATCAATTATTTGGTGGATTTTCATCAGATTAATAAGCCTTAGACAAATTTCATTTGATCAATCTCAATAACTCACTAAATTCAAAATCGGGTACCCTATAATAGGCCTTATAGACTTGAAGTATCCTAACTCCTTTTCCATCTCACAAACGCAATGTTTAAATGGAAGTGGGCTTGCCTCCCAAATGCAGCGTTTAGTTTCGAGTAGGACTGTTAGACTCTGAAACTTTTCTTAGAAAATTTGGAGTAGTACATAAGACGTGTAGATAGATTCATGTTTTGCTTTGGTATTTTTGGTAGTGAGAGACTATGAAATGGGAAGAATTAGGGTGAAAGTGATGAAGAACGCGTATATATATATATATGTATATATATATATGTATGTTCTGTTATTGATGTTCATGATTAATCATGGACTATAATATCTTTATAGATGATATGGA
>JANQAP020000047.1:2347477-2362485 GCA_026874005.2 Erythroxylum coriaceum | reverse complement strand
ATCAGCTGATAGAATCAGCTATCAGCTAACAGCTGATAGAATCAGCTAACAGCTAATGCAATCAGCTGATTGCCAAATAGGGCCAAAATAAACTAAAAACCATGTTTGAATCAACATAAATTTTACTTCCAAAGAGAGAGTAAACCATATCTAGTTTGATTAAGGATGGCAATGGCCCCAAGTCATTGCCGACTTATGTAATCTCCAATTTGAGCCCGACCCGAGGCCTAATTAGTTCTATCAACTGAACATTTCTTTTTTAAAAAAATTTTAAAATGATGTCGTTTTGTCAAATACCTGTCGACTTGGACAACTCAATTCCAAACCCAACTAGAAGCTCAATCAAGCTCATAAAATTGGGTTTAAGGCTCGATTAATCCTAACTCAGGTGCAGCTGAGTTTGAACCCAATTGCTGAGTCTAAATTTGACCATTTGACATAACTGAATAATTTTTACCTTTGAAAAAACATTTAAAATCCTCTTTCACCCATAAGTTCGAAATCTAAATTCAAATCCTTGCGCGCTCTTTCCTCAAAAACTATTTCCTACCAATCCATCATACGCCCACATTCGAACTTTTAGAATTCTCTCATTTTTCGCGTCTCCCTCCATCATTGTTCAGTAATCCTGCCTAAACCAAATCTCATCCTCGAAAACGACATTAAAAATTGCATCTTTCCTTCTCAGCTCCCTCCAAAACTCTTACCTTTTAATGCGCACCTCTTCCCCTCTTCACCAATTCACTCACGTTCACATTCCTTCACCTGTCTCTCGCGCTCTTTGCCTGTGTACTTTCTTGGGAAAATGACTGTTTTTTGTCTTAGTGATGGTAAGGACAAAGAAAATGCCCCTCCTTTCTCATCTTCCCTTCAAACAGCAATGTTTCCGAAATCTCCAGTCTTCACCGCTCATAAACGTAGAGTCAGAAACCCTCTGGAGGATATAACCAACCTATTTAACCAATCAATTCATTCAGTTTCGGCAAGAAATAACAGGGTCACTGTCCCACATTCCTCATCGAAGTGCGGGAAGAGGAGAGGGGAAGTTGTTCCTGGTTCAGCCAGCAAGAAGACCCATTTTGTCCTTCAAAGCAAAAACTTCAGATAGTTCAGCACATAAAACCCGAATCTTTGTTATGCTGTATGCTGTCCCATGTTCAATGTAATACACAAACGTTACCATTCATTTATTTAGAGTAAAGATCTCCATTTTGTTCTTATTTAATTTTCTTTCCCTTTCAAGGTTTTCATTTCTTTACCCCCAATTTTCCTTTTCATATTTCCGATGCTTGAGAAGTCAAAAGCTAATCGGCCGTCATTGAAGAGGCCCGATATTTCCAAATAAGAACCTTGCATCAGCTTTCACTTCATTTTTGTCCTTTTATCGCAGAAGGCCCCAAATTTATGAGCTTCTGAATAATGAGTTAGATCGACCCCATTTCGTTAATCGCATTGCCTAGAATCGGATTGCTTAGAAAATTGACAACCTACAGAAGAAGTTATCAAGAGGATGCCATAATAGCTGAAACTACACATTCCGCAAGTGACAGTTTCCAGAGCAAACCTTTACTATACTTCTTTTAGTGACGGTCAATGCTAAACCATCGACATAAGCTATTGGTAATACGACTCTCGTCTCGAGGATAGCTTAAAATAATTTAGCTTATTTGATTCAAGAGTCAACAAATAGATGAAGCCTAGAAATAAAAAATTAATATATGTTTCGCTGGCAACAATAAATTAGGGATGTAAGAAAAATGTGTTAAATTCGTGGAAATTCAAAATGTGAAAGTGAGAAAAAATGTAGGGGTTAAGGAGAGTAGTTTACCATTTATAACAAAAAACTATTTGAGTAAGTTAACCTATAAATACACTAGCATTATAACAGTAGAAAAGGGATTCACAAGACAATCTTAAGACAATCTTCGAGAGAGACAAACAATTCCAAAAATACTTGATTATTACTACTTTCCAACTTTATTTATGTTGTTTTATTACATCAAATTCCCTTTGTAGCTTAAATATTTCGTTTTGTTTAAATCAAATAATTTCTTTTTTGCACATTTTAGCATTTTGATAGTTTAGAATTTTATTTTTTGAGTTTTTCGAAGCTCCCTAATATCATCATAAGAAATTAGGTATAAATTCTTAGAGAATTTTTCCTTAACATGCTCAAATTTTAAATTAACACTATCAGTTTGACACACCCTCTGAGATTGTGATGCCATGAACAAGGATTGGAAAAACAAATTACTTTGACTCTAGCCCTGGAGGCAAAAGTTTCTACAACGGTAGGGAATAAAGGCTTTGTATCACAAATAGTAGATAATCTCTAGAAGGCAACCTCGCCTTTAGTTAAATTTCTTCCTGGTAAAAATTTAAAATTATTGCAATGGAACGACAATGTTTACATAAACAAAATTTTAAAATTGAAGTCTACCACGACCTCTATGGTTATTACGATGAAGGTATTAACAAAGAAGGCTGAAAAATTATTTGTTGCTCTAGTAAAATTTTTTGGGCGTAATTCACCTACTTTAGCAAAGAAAATCTTTTAAGGACTTAGGACGTCTCCTGCTCTTAATGCGATGGAAGTTGAAGGCTATAGTCACCTTCCAGCTACCTCCTCTGTAGATGAAAGATATGTTCCTTTTTATAAAAGAGAGGATGTTCCTGTGACACCTTTGTGCAATAATCTTGGTAATGGCCAATAAACACTTAGCTCCTAAATTTTATGTTAGTCAGCATTTGTTTTAGAAGTTGAAGCTCACGAACCACAATATAGTTTAGGGGTAACATTACAATTGTAAACCATAATCCTAATATTCCTCTACCGAAAATTAGACAACAATTCGATATGAAAGTTGTCAAGGGCTACTCAGAAGAGTTGGGAGAATGCTAACATATTCATCACTCATTTAAAAAAAAAAAGAGGTCTATGTTAGATCACATTTTTAGAAAACAAATATATGAAGTTACCTCTAAGAAGGATGGACATTGAAGCATGAAAGAAATTCCAAGGCAAGAAATTTCACGACTTTTATGAACTGGTAGCAAAAGTCTCTGAATAAGAAGAACTTCTTTGGGAAGAAGGACAAAAAAAAAGATATTTATGTTACAAAGACGAATTCTTATGATTTGGTAGTAGCCGAATTCAACATCCCTAAAACTTATGTTTACCCTTCTTTAGAGCATAAATGCCTAAAAGTCAAAAGGAAAATGTAGGCTCTTTCTACCCAAGCTCAATACACCTTTTTAACCTCCAAAACAAAAGAGATTTTTAGTTATTTATTGTAAGAAAAATTCTTCACCTTACCACCTGAGCATAGAATTCCTACAAAAGAAGAAATTAGAGGTTGAGACTACTACAAATATCACAACACTTAGAGCCATCTAACAAATTCATGTTGAGGGGTTCAAAAATGTGGTCCAAGATTGAATTAATAAGGGAATCCTATTGTTCGCTAAATCTGACCAAATTATAATGATAGATGAGGACCCATTCCTAGTAATGGTAACCATTAAGCCACTGAATTCGACTTATACTTATTGCTAGATGTTTAAAAGAATTTAAAAATTATGGAAGATCATTTAGTATCAGCATCGAATTCAAGAACATGTGTTTTTATTCCTAACTATGATCCTAAATTTAGGAATAGGGGTTAATGAATTCCTAGAATCCATTAGAAGGTAGAAACTTCAAGAAAAAAAAACCACCAAACAGAATCCACCTAAGTTTATAGGTAAGGACATGAATCTTGAATTCTAAGCTTACAACTTAAACAACCTAAATTTGTAGTGTCACCATGAATGCCACTATCCCACTAATGGCAGCGAGTAAAACATCCAAAGAATTTGGTACTCGTAACTCAAACTTAAATAAGACCACTTCAGTGACAGAAGTTTATTGTCAAGATTAAGAAAAATGAGCCAATATTATTAGAGTAGCCAACTTTAAAAAAGTCATCCCATGTAAAACTGGTCTTTTTTAAAAGAAAGTACTATGGGTCCTAATAATAAAAAGGGATGAGCAGAAGTCATTAGTGAAAAATGAGGCAAGAAAAAATAGAATTCTATATTTCATAAGAAGTAAGCCCATTCTGAGAGTCGAAATGAGGATTCCAATAAATTCATTACGATTAGAGAGATTTCCATTTAGGTATAATTTACCAGGTCTTTCATAAAACTTCGTGCTTCATTTGGTAAATCTTATGCAAACAAGATAGAAACCCCTCCTGAGATAGGAGAATGCCCGCCAATATTGGAAATTGGAAATAGGATTAGGAATTTAAAAAAAACAGTGTTAAAAAAACCAGTTGGTGTTATGGCACAATATATAAGACCTCTATATATTAAGGCCTACATCAATCGAAGACCATCCTCAAGAGTTTTGGTTAATAATGAGTCGATAGTAAACATTATGCCAACTAAAACGATGATAGCCTTATGTAAAGAGAATTCAAACTTAATCCTAACTAAAGTATATGTTGTTGTATTCAAGGGTGAAACTATTATAGCATGAGGAATTCTCCCTGTAAATATTACAATGGGAAGAAAGACTTTGTTGACTACTTTTTTTTATTGTTGATATCCATTCTAGCTACCAAGTCTTATGGGAGCGAGATTGGATCTAGTCCAATCATTGTATCGTATTGTCTCTACTTCAACTTTTACTCCTATAGAAAAGAGATAAAGTGAAAATTGTTTAAGTTGATTCATAGACATTTCATACTAAAGTTGATACGATGGAGGAAAAATTCTACATAGATTATGTAAATCTAGTACAAATTCAAAAATCATCTTATCATAAGGAAGGTAAAGAAAAGATAAAAACCAAGTTAGAAAGATACGTAAAAACAACTACCATTGTACCTACTCCAAGGTTAATGATGGTTGCCATTATAGAGGAAATTTTGGAGAATTCTAAAGATAGAGAGGTAACTACAACCATAGAGATCAAATATTGAATGCAGCAATTCTTGGACAACTCTATAGAAATAAATAGATGTGATAACACAAAATTGGTTTTGAAAGAAGAAAAAGAAACAAAAGTAAGTGAAATCCTCTCCTAAGAAGTTTGATGATTGCAGGAGCCATAACCAAGAATAATTAGAAAAAGTGAACCTAGACAATTCAAAGTAATTTCATAAAGTCTTTATTAGCAAAAACTTAGATTCAAAGATAAAGTTGGAACTATTAGAACTCTTGAAATAATCTAAAAACTATTCAACTAAGAACTATACTTAAATGCCATGATTCAGTAGAAGATTGGTAGAACATAAACTTCTAATAAATCTAAAATTCTGCCCTCATTGTCAACTTTTAGGTAGTGGTACAAAGAAGTTAAGTTGAAGATTAAAGAAGAAGTTGAAAATTATGTACGATTGGTTTCATTAGACTAGCCAAATATACTGAGTGATTAGCTAACATTATGCCTACAGTTGAGAAGAATGGAAAGATAAGAATTTGCATCAAATTTAGGGATTTAAATGCAACTATTCCTAAGGATGAGATATGATGTTAATTACAAATTATTTTATAGATGCAATGATTGGACATTTTTATTTTCTTTTATGGACTATCTTTTTGTTATAATCAAATTTTTATGTACAAAAATTGATATTTCCAAAACATTTTTCAGATGTAAAGAGTTAATAATGACATTCAAATGGGTCGTAATGCCTTTTGGTCTAAAAAATGGAGAAGCCATTTATCAGAGGGCTATAAATGCTATCTTTCATGATTTAATCGAACGTACTTTAGAAGTTTACATAGAAGATACTGTTTTGAAATATAATAGAGTGCAGATCATATCTAGGATTTACAAGAAGCCTTTCATAGGATGAAAATGAACATATTGAAGTTAAATCCACCAAAGTATGTTTTCAGAGTAAAATCAAGGAAATTCCTGGGGGTTCTTAGTTCACAATAAAGTAATTGAGCTAGATAAAAATAAAAGAAAAGCCATTCTTGAAGCAAAATTATCCTAGGATAAGATAAAACTTTAGAGATTTCTAGGCCAGGTGAATTGCATAAGAAGATTCATTGCTAATCTAGTAGGAAACATAAAAGATTTTTAGACTTATTAAGGTTGAAGAATTCTATTGGGAGAAAAGACATCTGATATCATTCAATAATATTAAAGTATAACTAACCAAACCTCCTATACTTAAGCCCCTTTGAAAAGAAATTCTATTAAAGTTGTATATTTCCACTATGGAAGAATTTATTCGATGTCTATTGGCTCAAAGTAATAAGGTAGGCCGTGAAAAAGCTATTTATTATTTGAGTAGAATTCTCATGCCAATAGAAAAGAAGTATGTAACCATCACTAAGTTACGTTTAACATTATAACTTGCTTGTTTATATGGTTTCACAGATTGATTTAATGAAATATATACTAAATAAGCCAGTCATCTCAGGAATATGGGAAATGGCTTATTAATTTTATAGACTTCAACTTAGTATATACCTATAAAAGCCTATAATAGGTTAATCACTATCTAACTTCTTAGTAAGCGTTCAATCGATTGAGGTATGAGAATATATGGGACATTTAGTTCTCAATTATGAGAAGAATCCATGTGAATTAAAATTCGATGGCCCTAGTATTGAGAAGTCAACTGGTGTTTTGGACTAGTCATAACGATACCAAATGGGACTAAAACTCTTCTCTCCTTTAAAATGAACTTTCCATGTACTAATTATTAGGCAGAATATAAAATCTTGATAATTGGATTAGAACTTTTGTGTTGATCTTAGTACTAAAAAATTCTTATCAATGGAGATTCTCAACTGTGTTACCAAAGGCTGTAAGAAGTGTCCAAAATATGAAAGAATTTAGTGAATCCCTACTTACGTTATATAATCGAACCATGGCCATTTAGAGGATGGCCCATTGATCTTATTAGGAAGATATATCCACCATCTTTAAAAGGTTGTAATTTCATTCTATTGGCTATCGATTATTTTACTAAATGGGTGGTTGCTCAACCTTTAAAGAAAATTGATAAGCAAATGCAGTTAAATTTATTAACATAGATTATTCATCAATTTGAAATTTCTTAATTGATAACAAGTGATTAGGGAACCATGTTTACAGGCTAGGAAGTTAGGGATTTTGCTAAAGATTATGGGATAAAATTGTTAATTTCAACTATATATCATGCTCAGGCTAATAGTCAAGCCTAAGCATCAAACAAAATAAGTGTTGAGATATTGGAAAAATGTTAAAGGATAATCCTAGAGAATGACATAAAATTTTGTCAGAAACATTTTGAGCATATTTTACTTTTAAATGTACTACGACAGGAATTAGCCCATTTACTTTAACATATGAACACAAAGTTGTTCTTCCTATAAAAGTAGTGGTTCCATCCTTGAGAGTAGCCAAGAAAAATGGTTTAGAGAAATCTTTTCAAGCTCACTAAAGGTTGTGGATGATTAGGGTATAAATGCTTATTGCATTAAAGCAAGGAGCTTATGGAAGATTAGCATACCTGTGAATGCCTATATTGCAACAAAAACAATATTCAAATTAAAAAGTAAAGTGAAGCTACATATAACCAGAATGTTGGAAAATGTTGTCAGGACATTTTTTTAGTATAATAAATGGTTGGGTACTGGATTACGAGAAGATATTTATGAGCTTAACTTAATTAGAGACGTTATGAGAGAAGATCAATATGTTGCTTATGCTCTTGCACACAAAGCTAAACTTTTGTTAGGGATTAAAGATTATAACACTAAGTTCAAGAAAAACAAGATGGACCTTAATTGTTGGACATTATCTAAGTATGGTAAATTCACCAGTGTAGTACCATGGCATAATCTAGTTTGGTGCAAGTACATGCTTCCTAAAGCTTCAGTTAGCCTATAGAGAGCTATCAAGAATAGATTGCCTACAATTGATAGATTAAACAAATATATAACTATACCAAATAGATGTGCATTATACAAATAAGAGCAAGAACGCATCACATATTCTTCAAATTTTAGTTCACTCAATCATTTTGGAAGGACTTTACAAGAAGATGCTTATTAGAAAACCCTCTAGAGGAATAAGATCAAATTGTGATTTGTTTCTCCAAATTATATATGCATAACAAAACAAAATAATGGTACATCTTTAATACTTTATCATATCTGGTACAAGCCTTGTGGGATAAAAGAAATATGAGAATGTTCAAGGGCAGTGAGAAATAACATTAAAGGCTATTTAGAGAGCTATTTAATATAATCAAGTTATATATTGTCACATTTGAAGAGAAAATTCATATAGATCATAGTCTTATAACAATATGGAACTAATGTTTATTTTGTGTACCTAAACTAATGTCTATTTTATGTACCTAGAATTATGATTCATGATGTAATGCTTTTCTAATTCTTTTGTTGTCGCAATCAAAATTATGGGCTAATTTATGCTTGTAAAACCTTGATATAGCCTTTTATGGCTTAATTTAATTCATAATTTTCAAAATACGTTAATGGAATTAGAGGGTTTAGATAAAATGTGGCTTCAAGCTTTTAATAATATGATTATTCAAAAGGAAAAGTTGGAAAAATTCTATAAAAAAAATTTATAGTAGGGAATTCTAGGAAGGGGATCTAGTATGGAAGTTGATCCTACCTCCTACAATAAAAGATAGAGAATAGGGTAAAAGGTCTCCATATTAGGAAGGCTATTTAGAATTCATAGAGTCTTAAGTGGTAATGGCTATTGGTTAGCTAGTTTAGAGGGAGAACCATATAAGCTTTTCATTAGTGGGAAGTATTTGAAGCCTTATATGCCTACCTTTTTTTGAAAAGTCAACGGTAAAGGAATATGAGTGAATTTTAAAAATAAAAAAGCACTAATTTAAAATAAACATTCATAAATAAAGTTCAAAGCCATATGAAACTAACCAAAGGTTGAACAATTGAATTAAGGAAGAGAATTTTAAAGTTTTTCCAAGTTGAAGGACCGAATTTCACTCTATTTGTTGATATATGAAACTTGATCCTCTTTGGCTTACTGGACTTGTTGTTTCCAAAAACTTTATCATTCTATAGTACTAATGACTTCCTAACTTGGTAGTTATCTGCTTGACTTCATGAAACTTTTGATTGAGTTGTTATCCATTTTGTTTTAGAGCTTCTTGCTTCTTTTTAATCACTTTGATAGGATGTTCGTGGTTAATAACCTCATTTGCTAAAGAATCATAATCATTTTTTAGCTCTAAAATTTTTTCCAAGAGATTCTAACCTCTATTCTCCTCTACATCATAATCAACTTGATGTTGGTGTGAGAGGCTTCATTTTTTGAATACATGTTCTAATGGAAAGACTTCTCAAAAGAAATAAAGATTTCATTTTTGCTAAGAAGTCCCCCAACAGTATACAAATGAGTTATGAAGCCAACATATGATAGTCTCAAAAGAAGTGAAGATTTCATTTTTGCTAAGAAGTCCCCCAACACTAAAAAATGAGTTATGAAGCCAACAGATGACAGTATGCTTAGAAAAGAACTATGCTGAATCTTAATCAAAAAAATATAACTCTTATTACATTACGAGTCTTAAAGACTCCTTGATTATTAATAGTTCCTCAAAATTTATTATTGGTGTAGTATTGGAGTGAATTTCTATAGAGAGATCTAAGGAACTCAGGTCAAAGGCATCTTTTGAAATTGTTTTTATGGTCCAAACATCTTTTTCCTACAATACATAAATGAATTTGTTAGAAGGTTAGTGTATTAGCTTGTAGAATAAAGTATTTCTTATTTTATCTTTTGTGAAATATCCTTAGTAATCTTTGGTTTAGAAGAATTCCTAGTTAATCTAGATTCTAGTTTAAGAGGAAGGAAAGGAGCTGGAAGGTCTTACATTATGTTATTTACAAAATGAAGATAAAAAGTAGAACTCATAGTGGAAACAAAGGTAAAAGCAATAAAAGGAAGTTTCATACTATTAAAAATGCCCTAAACAATGTTTTCAATCACAAAAGAAGTCCATTTTATAGGAAGGGTATCTTCAATTGCAGGCTCTCTAGTCTCAGATTCTTTAAGCATTAACTTAGAGCTAAGAACTTACCAGAAGCCACTGTTCTATATAAGGGGAGCAAAGTTGTTCAACATATAAATTTGACATATTCTTCTTGATAAATAGGATTTCTATAAGAAGCATAACTGTTTATCCATGCAAAATAAGAAGAACACTTAAAAGCACTAGGGTCTAAACCAAAGGTCTCTTTGACCAAGAAAAAAATCTTCCCCAATTAGAGGTAGTTTAATAAGAAAGAAAATATCTATCAATGGGCTTGAAGCATGACCAAAAGGAAAGATAAAGGAAGGACTACAAAATTTTAAAATAACACATATAAGGTTAGGTTGATATTCTATGGAATTCCTAAAAAAAAAGTTAACTGTAGAAGGCCTTCTCTCTTTCAGGCTTAATGGTATAAAGGGTACAACTTATCTACCTACTTAGCCCATTATTCCAAATTTTTCAACCATGATTTTAAGGATTTAAGAGCTTAAAATAGAGGAATTCTATAGGACATTTTGATTTATTACTTCTCCCAAATGGGGTAAGGATGGGTAAGAAGAATTAGTAGGTGAAGGAATGCTAATAGTGAGAGGAAAACCTTGTTCATAATCTTAATGAAGAAATCATTCTATAGTGCTGAAAAAAGGAATTCAAATGCCATAGTTACTGGTCAAAATGATATTTATAAAAAGTTTTAAGAAATTATTTACTGAAATCTTATGAAGGTTAAAAGAGGCTCAGTTATAATAAATACCACTTCAAGCTTTACAACTTGCATGTAAAGGTAAAGTTAAAGAAATTGAAGGAATTTTTGAAGAAAGTACAAGAATTAGAGATGTACATTTATAGCATTCAGTTTAACAAAGTCCATTTAAGAAGAGAAAGATGCATGACGAGTGGAAGCCATAGTTATGGGGAAATATGAGTGAAGTCATAAACATGAAATACTGAGCATAGAGACCATTTAAAATTTAAGATATAAAAGAAAGAGAAATAAGGAGAATTTATGATGAAAATGGTCGAATCTTAAGGGAATAATAAGACTTTGAAATTTAAAAGTGATTTTTCTATCTTTTGTAATAAAAATAAAGGTAGGAATTTCAAATATGAAAGATCTTGATGTGATCTTTAGCTTGACTATTCTTATCTATAATAGATTATTTAGGATTTGGCAAGATCCTCATGATGACATCACTTCTTCATTTTGAATTCCTTATAGTTCTTGTAATCTGGGAAACCACCTGTTAGAATTCAGAAAACAGGGAGAACTTCTATATCATATGTTTGGTTGATGGGGCAATTATTGATAGTCTAAATAATTTAGCCCATTTAGCCTAAGAAGGGATTCAACCAACAAATGGAAGAAACTTAAAAATAAATCCCAGTATATATTTATCTAGAGAATTAAATGGTAAAAAAAACCAAGGATATGGGAAGACATGTGCTGAATTCATTGAAGTCCAAACTGTGGAAGTGGAGAAAAAAATGTAACACAGTTAACAGGAACATGGCTAAGTGGACTAGAAGTTAGGTAGTTACAAGAATTCTAAAACATAGAGATTAAGGAGAAATTAGTATATAGTTGACTAAAATATAGGGAAATGGGTAGTTATAGCAAAATAATTCTTGAAGTTTCCCTTTTACCTAAATTAGATCATTTCTTTTTTCCACACATTTTAGCATTTTGGTAGCTTATAATCCTATTTTTAAGTTTTTCAAAGCCCAATCATATCATTGATAAGAAGTCTAATACAAATTTTGTGAGAATTCTTCCTTAACGCTCTTGAATTTTATACTAATATCAATAACTAGATATACCTATAATATTTCAAGTAAAGGAGAATTATGTTTTGTGTAGTGGCATAGGTAGAGTAGCTGGGAAGGTAGGTTTAAGCCTAGGTTTGACTATTTGATCTTACCTAAAAGATGTTAATACATATAATGTTATTAGGAAGTTGATATATGATCCACTTCTTATAGCTAACTTTGTCTGTAAGTAGTTAGCCATAAGTAGTGGACCACATTATTTGCTAATCAAAATTAGTTATAATTAACGAATCAGGTAGTGATTCTCATATTATTACGAGGGATACATTTTTATCAATTCATTTCTGACTATGGTGTTTTGTGACTTAAGATCCACTCATTATTTTGTTTCACTTATATTTGTTATGCATTAGGGTTTAGAATCTTCCTTAATGACTTATTGATTATGGGTACTAATATTAAGGAATGAGAGAGATATAGTACTAGTATATAAAAAATTTGGATTGAAGAAAAGAGAGTAAGAGTTTAAAGTAGACATAGTCAAAGGCATATGTGGATGCTTATTATCATAAAGTGAGGTTCATGGAAGTTTAAGAAAATGTCTTGCAACTAATTATAGGGCAAAAATTCTTGCCATCAAACATTCATAAGGAGATACATCCACCTTTAAAAAGAGATATGCATGGAAGACCTAAGAAGAATAGGCAAAAAGATAAAGATGAACCAAAGCAAGTGGATCATCCTTATAGGCTACTATAGAAGGGGCAATTCCAAGTGTCAGGTAAATGAGGCAAAAGTGGCCATAACAAGAGACGTTGTAAATTTGGCATACTTTCTTCAAGTTAAGATGGAACTGAGGTTTGTTATTTAACTTAAATTTGTAATTTATTTGTATCTTGGTAACTACTAATCGATATGCCAACATTGGACATTCATCTAGGTGTAGTGAAGATATAACAATGAAAATAATTAGAAAGACTTTTGAAGTTAGTGGACTTAAGGTTAACAAATAACCTTATACATTTAGTGGAATTGAGGTGATTTATCATATATTATTCTTCTTATATGTAATTTTTTCATAATTCAATCAATGTTTTAATCTTATTTGTAACAGTTATCTGTAACTACACCTACATTATTGAGAAGAAAGAGAACATTTGTATCAGTTGATCTTAACACATTTTAGTTATCATTCTAACTAAGGGGGTTGAGGAGGAAGGGAGGCCCAAGAATCACATCAAGGTAATTACAAGAGCAAGCTTCCAAATGGAGAGCTATTAGTAATTCAAATGAACCATCTTCTAACATTAAAATTAGAAGTCAACAAAGTGAGAATTAAAAATAGTTATGCATGTAGATGTAAAGAATCTGTCTATTAATTCTAGTTTGTAAAGACTTGTGGAAGGATCCATTTTACATTTTGTATATTTTTTGTATGTGTAACTTGGTTGGATCCATTATGTTTACTTTGTGTACATTCTAGTAGGATCCACTTTATAGTATCTTAGAAAATTTTTATTAAATCCATTCCATTTCAAAATTATATTATATGAATATAAACTTTTTAGGATTTTAAATATCAAAATTATAGGGTTATAGGTTTATGAATGTCAAAGTTGCAGGGTTACAAGTTTATGCTTGTCAAATAGTTCTTATACTCATCAAATGGAACTTTGCAAATGAATTTTTTATGATTCCATTTTTTAAACATATTATCACAATTTGAACTTCATTTTGAATGTAATTACATATAAATGGAGTAACTACAACATATTAACTAATATTTAAACATATTGTCATTTACAATACAAGTACCTCTCATATAACCACATTCATATAAAACGTTTTTAGCTCCTTGATTTCAATATTGATAAGCATATAATAAAAAAACATATCTATCTTCTTCTGCTCCTTGTTATCATTTATGGCAAGCTTTAGTTTATACTCCATTTTTTTATCTTTTCGTCTAACTCAATTTGTTCCTTATGTTCCTCCTTATTTATTCTTCTAATAACTTTGTTGCACATCTCATCTTCAATTGGACCTTTGTAACTCGAAACAAATCGGTGCTTGAACCTAGCATTAACAATCTTTGTAACATCAACAACTCTACCTGGAAAGGGCTCATCACCCCAACGAAATAACTTGCAACTCCTAACCTTGTAAGCATCACCAAAGTAAACTTACATGAACATATTTATTGAATATCATAACAAGAAATTGTTACAAAACAAATATTTTGGACACCTATAATACCAACATTTCGGATTTTTTCACTTTATAAAGTCCTTAAAAAAGCATTGGATCCATATAAGCATTGGATGCTAGTTGAAGAACTATTATTAGTTGAAGGCCTAGAAAAAAACGTCTCTAATCCTGACTGGTTCATTACTCTAGTATATGCCATATCATAACCAAGCAATAACAATGAACATAACCATTAAAAAGCAACAATATAACCAAGCAACAACAAATATAACCATTAATAATTTAATACCATTATTCAAGAGTATCATCTTCCTACTGTTACTTACAATAACATGGTGACGAAAACTTGAGGAATAATGGTGACCAAAACTTAAAGACTAATGTAGTATTCTACTTATCATCCCTCTAAGAGCCATACGATACAAAGTGTTCATGGTAGAAAATCTTCAACATCCTATCTAACAAAATTTTTTCCCATACTCCAAACATATAACTTATGGCATAAAAATAAAAACAAACGTACGTATGTACATACGTACGTACATACATATATACGTATATACATATGTATTTATATGTATATATATACACATATGTATCATAGAGTACAATGCTTTAACTAGCTATTATAACAATGGTATATATTACTATAAATTAGCAACACCAACACGAACTAATACAAATCAAGAAATAAGATAATTTACAACACAAACAACAGTAGAAACAGGAAAGACAACATTATTAGAAAAAAGAAAAAACCAATAGGAAATAGGAAAATTAGCAATACCAAAATTATCAAGAAACATGAAACAAGAAATGACGGAGCCACCTCCATTGCATTGACTAGAGAATGTCTTAACCTACACTGCACCTACAGAGAATGATGAGGAACCTAACTAGGGTAACAAAGAGAGGAACTCCTTATATGAGGGAGATTTAATTTGGAGGAAATTAAATCTATTTTCATATTCTTAATTACATGTAAATAAAAAACATTTTATTAAT
>JANQAP020000047.1:2297179-2309014 GCA_026874005.2 Erythroxylum coriaceum | reverse complement strand
CGGTGAATTCATCAATGATGGTTCACTCATTGAGTTTGCAAAACTCATCAAAAATTGCAATGTGGCTTTTCAGGTACAAGACAGGAGACCTAGTTCCTTAGTCAGGACTTAAGGAATCTTTTGGATAGAGAAATGTCTCAGAGGTCTGTTAGCTGACACCAGAAGTGATACAATTTTTGTTATTTTTTTTGCAGTTTTGCAAGCACCTTTATAAGGTTTTGTAAATATTTGTTTGATGAAAACAGTGTAAGCTTTATGAATGAATGAAGTGAATGGTTTTAAAATTTGATGATTTCTGATTATGTTAGATGATGCCATGTGTAAGTTGAATCTGTTTTGCTCTAACATACCATTATCATAGGATATGTACTTGAATGTTCCTGAAAGTTTGGGTATGTATCCTATGGTAGTGGGATGTTGCATGTTATACATAATTCGAGGCCAATAATAATTCATGGTTTACCAATGTAAATCATGCATTTAACAGATGAATTTAATGACATAAGACTTGCCTGTGGGCTAAAGTTCTACTCAAATAGATCCATCCAAAACTTTATGACAAAACTATTTAATTATATTCCTTTTCTTAATTCCTGTGGGTAGATTAAGAAATATAATCCAATATTTCATCCTAATTAATCATACAAATATAACAAAATTCCTATGGGTAGATTTTATCATATTACGTATGATTAATTACAATTAACAATTTAATGTGATCTTAAAATTAAATATATAATCCTAATTAATTTGAGATGCTGTGGCTACTCCCAATTAATTAAAATCATATGATCACTCACATTACCTTAAACTTAAATAAAGCCTAAACATTTGCATCAATTAATAAATAATGCAAACAAATCAAATAATAATGCACAAATTGTTTAATCTAATTTTGCATGTATAATGATCATAAATTTATACACACAATTTTCAATTAATCACATGTAATTGGTGCAAATAATTAAACAATTATAATAGGCATGTCTTAATTTAAATTCCAACATAAGACATACAAATTAAAAATTAATATTTTTCATAAAATATTAACACCAAAATGATTTTATAATTAAAATCATAACATAATGGGTTAGGTCTTGATTAACCAAATTAATTACTAATATTAACTTAATTAATATTAATAAAATTTTCAAAAAAAGGCGCAATCGTCTTCAATCTCCAGCCGGGTCGGGTGTGACTCGGCTACAACCCGATGGAGTTCTGAAGATTCTGGTGCGCAGAAGACGCCAGAAACTGGATGAAGGCCGGCAATGGGACAACGACGACCAGGCGACGCGTACAAGACGTCGGAAAACTGACCATGCGATGCTGCATGGATGGCAACGTCCGAAGTCATCATCGTCGTCCCTTCTCTCTCCAAGGTCCAGTCACGGTTTGGTGCTCTATGGAGTATTCAACAACACAACCTCATCTCACACGATAGAATGAGAATGAAGATCAGAGTATAAAAGAGGCATGTATTTCTCAACAGTTCAGAAGCAAGGCAGAGGCCAGAGGCTCTAATACCAAATGTAATAGATCCTCAAACACAACATGCATCTCATAGAATAACATTTACGTGAGACACATGCATATTAATCATACATACATATAGCAACGGAAGCATAACCGAAATAAATACCTCCAGCGACTGCTCCACCGATGATCCTCTTGTCGTGTCTCTAAGTTTTGAATCTTCTAGCCTCTCCCTTTAGCACGATCAATGGTGTACTGCTTTTGTTATGTGAGGATAGGGACCCAAAACAAGCTTTTTAAACCGTTTCATTACCTCTGCCCATCACGGAGGAGGAAGCTCGAAAGCATGGGCATTAACGTGTGCGTGTGTAAGGGTTAATGCACTAAATGGACCATAATATGAACAGTAGGAAGGTTAGGTAAATTTTAAAAATCTTACACTATCATCCATGAGATAAGGTGTACGATACTACCCAAAATTTTGGTGAGTTGGGAGTTATTGAACAAGATTAAAATTTCAGAATTTGATTCAATGGAAACACTATGAGTTAAGAGCTTAATTCAGTAATAATTCAGAGTATATGTAAGCTATAAAGGAATATATTTCTTTTATAGCAAGGTCCCTTATCTTAGCAGTCAAACTCTTTATGTAGGAATCAAATCAAGAAGATGAGCCCGAGTGTAACTCTAATTCTTCTAATAATGTATATCTTATCTAATTTCATGAAATTAAAGAGATTTCGTTGATGCTTATGCACAATATTCGAATCAATAGGATATAAGAGAATTTCGTAATCACATGACAACGTGAGTAAACAGTAACCCTTGAGCTTAAAGAATTTTTTCACATAGTAGGCATGAATACAGCAGGCCTGCATTTAAGTAGCCAATCTAGAGTAAAGAGAAGCGTGAGCCTCATACATTTTAGATCTGCACCTAAATTTCTAATAGATCTCCCTTTGGGATTTAATGGGCCTTCAATTCATAAATGAAGTCATAATCAATCTATATCATTTCCTCAGTTTTTATTCTTCCATTGAGAAGAATGGGAGTTTGAAATTTCATTAGGCATTTCAAAATAAAAAACATCCTTGAATTCGTACCTCAAAGAGATGTCGCAGGCAAAACATAAACAGCTCTAACATATAAGGAAAACTTGACCTGTCTATTCATACTATAAATCATATAAATCAAATTAATGCACAATTAGATGTAAATATCCTAAAACTAACTTCCTAAAGTCAATATTAATGGTAATCACATCAATAATCATATTGAAATTAAAAGCACAAACGTTTACACCCTCATCAAAATTTCGCTTAATGCACTCAAATGTTTAGGATGAAAAGTATCAAACTCTCATATCAATGCATAGTAGAACTATTACCATAGGCTTGTAATTTTTTTCACATCTACACCACTTATAAATAAACTAGAAACAAAAATCAAAAGGTCTTTACTAGGTTGTAGTAGGGTTTAGGTACTGTATAATTGGGATGATAAAAATGGTTGATTTGAAAGAAATTTGCTAAAGAGAACATTAAATGAAACTTGTTCACGATACAATTAGGTCCTTTGATTATAAATCCATTAGTACCACATACTTATCCATAATTTTTCTATGCTCGCAAATTTTTTTCTTTTTTTGAATCACAATAATTTTTAGCATTCATTATGTGTCACAATTTAAAAAATATTGAACTTTTCAAATTTTCAAGTTTTAAACATTCAAGTAATAAAAATAACCTTTAGGGTTCAAAACGATAAAAAGGTTTCAAAGAAAATACAATAAGGGTTAATAATTGGATTACAATCAAAGAAAAAAGTTAATGCTCAAAATTGGTTATTTCTAAGAGCTAAATAATGAGTAAGGTAATTATCAAAGAAATAAGTTAAATATTTTTTGAATCTAAGTACCTTTATCATTTCAATACTTTAATGTAACAATTGTAGTCTTAATATGGATAATAAAAGTAAGTTCTAGAATTATTCAACTAAGCATGATAACACAAATGAAAGAATAAAAAGAACTTAAAAATTTTTGAAATTTTGCTTTTAAACTCAAAAGTCCACAAAAAAATTGTTTATAAGTGTAAATAGTATGCAATTACGATTCAATTTAACTATCTCAATGACTTATAAAAGTAATTTTATTTTGAATATTATCCTTTTGCATACTAATTCAAATCAATATTTAACAATGAAGTAAAATATTGATGAACATATTTTAATTAATTCAAGATATCAATTCATAAAATTTAATAACCAATATTATAATATGCTTAAGAAAATCATCAAAAATCATTAAGCGCTTCCTCACATTTAAAGTTGTACATTGTCCTCAATATATACAATATAAACATATATTTATAAGTGAAAAAGAGTGTGCACTTTCCTGAATAAGACAATTTTTTTATTCAGATTCATCACCATTGCAAAACATAAATAAAAAAGAGAAAAAAAGAAATAAAAATAACACACAAGATTAAGAACTCACCCTGCCCACGCGATAAGTCAGTAATCCTCGTCTTGACTAGAGCAGAGAACCTTGTCCTAAATTACTGTATTAATCGGATATGCTTCTTACCAGATCACAAATCCAGATTAACACAAACATGATAAACACACCGATATAATTCAGGAACTGCAGTACATAAGAGTATTCTGTAATTATATGTACATCACATCTCACTTTCAATATCCAATTACATGGTTGCTATGAATATTTTTAATAAAAAGGAGTACCATTCAACGAGAAGATAAGAAATTATTACAAGATTTTATTTGATATTTTTATCATTGGTTCTTAACATCTCGTGGGAATTCTGCTGCTCACTTTACGGTTGGAGTCATCCTTCCGGAGACGATCTTTCTCGTTTCCTACATAAACTACGTTGACCAGACCGGAAACTAACTCCACTTAAAACTTAAAAGAGGAAACAAGTAGAAAGAGGAGATTTACTACAGTTCCTGTATTTTTAATTTTTAATTGTACAAGTAAAACATTCTAAACTATATTCTTAAAGGCATTAATTTATATAGTAAGATCTTATTAGCCAAAGTAGATGATTTTATAAACTGTTTTAACTTTTCATTACCATAAGAATATCTCGATACAAATGCAATCTATCATCCATGGCCAATTATTAGACTATTAGTGAGATAGTGACACAAATCTGGCAATTAAGCCCAGCCAACACAAAGCTAACTGTCTGAACAATAACAACAGTCCATTCAAACATAGAAAATAAAAGATGATGGTGTTTTGAATAGTCTTAATTATGAAAAGCTTTAAGTGGATCTTTGGGATCAATGTCTGCTAATAATGGGAGATCAGCTGGCAGTGTCTCCAGACTCAAACCTTGCTCCTTCAGTTTCTTAACCACTTCCTCAAACACTACTCTATTCCCGCTCTCTGTCAGGTGCAAACCATCTCTGCATTTAACACTCAAAAAGAGTAAAATGGTAACATAGATCTGCACATGATATCAATCCAGGATATGCAAAACTTGGATGCCACTAAGTACCTTAGACAAGAGTTTTGCCAATCAGGAAGCTGCTGAATTTTGGTCCAGAGGTCAATTACTGGGCATCCATAAGCTTGCGCAACAGAGATACATTCCTTGGCATAAGCACCAGCAGCTTCATTTGTCCTCTCGGGAAGCCCCATTGCCTTGTCCATGTATGAATCCCTACAAATATTCAATCATTTTTGTTTATTTCCTTTGATACAATTTCAGTATTTGGTCTAAGGGCATCAAATGATGCCTAAAAAGTTGGTAAACCACTCCTCGTCAACAAGTACCATCACCAAAGTGTCTTAATTGCAAAGGGAAATGAAATGGCATACCGGAGGCGACCTTCTTCATCAATTGGAGGAGGAGTGATAAGCAGGATGACAGCATTTGGCCAACTTTGCTGAGACCAGACGTCAAAAGAAATTAAGACTTCTATCTAAAAACTGATTTTTACTTTGAACTCCTTTTCATGAACTACATAAGCATTCTGTAAACATGTTACATCTCCTTTATTAATTAAATTAACCTAAGAATGTTGAGAGAATATATTTACACAAATTAAAGGCTAGTCATCAAAGCACAAATAGCACTCCGCTAATCCGCTAACACTACAATGGGCTCCTGGTCCTCTTACCTAGTTAATTTGAGGGTTAGAAACAAATACAACATCTCCGAACGGGTACAATCATACAGACTCGCATCCTTATTGGACAGCTTGAAGCCTAATGGTTAGAATGTCACGTCAACAGGAGATAATTAAAAGATCGCGTTCATATTTGTTACTCGTAAATTTTTAACTATAACCTCGAGCACATTAATAAGTCCCAAACCTGTAGTCACCATCTCAACTTGAAACAGCCTCCACAAAATTCTCTTTTATCGCATGTAAAAATGAATCTACCAAAATCAAATTTTTATCCTGTCTGATAGTGGTGGACACAGCGACAAACATAAACCTACCAGCCTAAACATAAAGTAGGAGTTAGGACCACCATTGCCAATTATCACAAGTTGATTGCACGGTGGAAAGAAAGTGAGAAGAAACATGCACATTTAGTGTATGCTTAGTAGGGTAGTTAGTAATACAATATAATGAAATATAATATTATTATATTATTTAGAGGATGGTTTATAATAAAATAGAATAAAATAGGATAAAAAGGAAGAGTATCATATTAAATCATATTCTATCATAAATAGTAAAAATGAATTACTTCCGATTTGAGAGGTTTAGAATGAAAAGTAAAATAATAAATATGTACTAAATATGTACTACCTAACGTAACTTCTATAATTTTTTATAATCAGTCGACATCGTCGGGTTGCAAAAATTAAATTAATAAGATAAAAATTTTAAAAATCCAACCGATATTAAAATTTTATAATATTAATTAAAGAATGAATAAAATTAAATATTTTAAAAAGATTGTGTTTATTTATAAAAAATTTAAAGTTTAATTAAAAAGAAAATTGTTAAATAAAAATTAGTTAATTTATTTTAATTTATAAAAATTAATAATTTTATAAAAATCAATAAATTGAATTGAAAATTTTGATTGCATATGAAAGTGACAAGTAAGTGCATGGACACTGCAATATCATAAGTAAAAATGCTCTTGCTGACCGCCCGAACTACAAGCACGCTCATACTAAATGGCCAACAATAACAGCGACAACTGGGCCTCACCCACCACCATCACCACGCTCTCTCTTTGGGCCTTCGGCTCACTGGTGTCCCCACACATCCATCGTTGACAATCTTAGTAATTTATCACTATCAATGACGAGCGCTAGTGCAGTGTACAGTGTCCACTACCGCTTATTGTAATTAATATTCTGTAATATCGCCATAGAATACTTCTAATTTACACTTAAAAAGATCACAGAACCCAAAGTAATTAATTTAAAAAAATATATAAAAGTTTTGATAATTTATTCGTACGTAGAATATCACAAATTTCCTTTTTAAAAAATTTTAATGTCTAGGTAAATGCTTGATTTACAATTTATGATCTCTTCTTTCTTTAATTTGAAATCAGTCCAAAATTCTTTAGAAACTACCTTGTCCTTAATTTCACTCCTTACACTTGTCGTTCTAATTAATATTATGTTAATAAGGGTTTCACTCTAATTCTATTTGTAGAATTGAAATTCTAGAGTAATTCAAATTTAAATTGAAGAAAATAATATGTTTAAAAATAAATAATTAGTTAATAATCATTTTTATAAAAATTTTCAACTCTTCTTTCCTTTTCAATATAAAATTTGATACACATTCTCATATAAAATATGATAGTTGTATATTAAATTGTATATGAGTGAAATATTTTATTATAACTCGGGTGGGATATAACCACACCCGAGTTCAATATAAAAATATTACCCTAACCACTGTGCATATACTTGCATCACCTATGATTATTATATGCTCTCATGACTTGTCTCGTACCTTGAGAAACGAGACAATAGCGTGAAGGTTTTGCTTGTATTCAAGAAGTGGCACGTGTTGGAAGGCAGCGCATCTATCGGGAAGGCTAGCATCGTTGGCACCAAAGAACACCGTTACTGCTATCACAGTTGCGCCGCCTTCCGCCGGAAACACTTTGTCCGCCACCTTTAACGCCCATCTAGTATTGTACCCACTATACCCTCTAAGCACCACATCAACCTGGAAAATCACCAAAAGTCTGATTAAGTCATTAACCCAACATCAGAAAGTAACGTAAGACAGACGAATTATTAAAACAAGAATGATGCAGTTAATTCCGACACAAGACTAGGAACAGATCTACGAAAGAGAAAGGCTTTACAATAGTTTATACCGAGCGAGAGAAGTAGCTGACTAGAGAAGCACCCCAACCACCGTTACTAAAGGACTCTTCGGTTATGGAGTCTCCAAAAAGATACATCTTTGGTCTCATGATGACGAAATCGTTTGTTGTGTATGGCTACAATATGGAGTTGCTTTCTCCTATAATTCTTATCAGCGAAATAGAATCAAAAACTGAGAACTTGAACCCTGCTTTCTCTTTTCTCTCCAAAAGAACTGGGAGTTTATTGCTCGCTTTAAATAAAAGACGGCACTACCTTTCAATGCTCACCCTACCTTGTTGACCCTACCTTGCACTCAACAAGGTAGGGTCACCCTACCTAATAGTTGGTGATGGGTTATATTACATACAAGAATACGACCAAGATCAAGGGAAGGAGAGTAAATGCAAGCTAGAAGGATTTGGAGGAAAATAAACAAGGGGTAAAGAGAAAAATGCTTGCTCCTTGGATTTACCATTAGCAAAAATGGGTTTGACTTGGTCTAATTTAAAGTCAACGATCAAATTTCAAGTTAAATTTAATTTTAAAAATAAAATTTTACATTTTAAATGTGTATTTAATTGGGTTTAATTTAATTCGAATATCAAAGTTTTAAAATTGTTAAAACAATTATAATTATACATACGGTATTTTAATTATTTTTTAATTTGATATTATAGAGTATTGAATTTTCTATATTAATTACGAGTGTCGACGACCATAATAAAATATAACTAAAGTATAATTTATAATGCTTAATTTAAAATTTTCTTTTTTATAACATTAACATGAAATAAGGGTACCAAAAAATACTAGGCGTTTGAAATCAAGCTTGAATAAAAAATAAACACTTCTTTTAAAATAAATGGACCACTTTAATGAAGAGAAGAGGGGTTGAAGTCAACTCCTTTAAAAAGAGAGTATTTAAAATTTAAATTATTAACATAATTTTAATTGTTTGAGGTCGTTACAACAAAGAAAGATTGGAAGTATAAGATTCTTAAAAGGCAAGTCTTAAGATTTTGTACCCGTAGAAAGAAAGAGCTTGTGTATCTCGACAGAAGACTTGTTTTTATAGACTAAACAAGGGAATAAAAACAAATAATTTTAAAAAAAGATCATTGGAACAGAGCAAGATTCTACAACCATTATGGCTACTCTTCACCACCAAATGATATATCATTTGTAAAATTATGCTTTAGATCTCAACTTCCAACCTCAACCTCCTCCATCTACTAGAAAGATATAAGCTCCTCAGACATATTTCATAGCAACTCTTACATCAACGTTAATCTTTGTCCTCATTGAATTGATCTTCTATGAGATCAAATTCTTATGATGGTGTTTCTTCTTTATATGAGTCAAAGCATTATTAGTCTGCCAGTTGAGAGTTCCATCTTTTTATTAGCATATGGACAGAAGGTTTGTTATAACATGATCTAAAATTTTCTTTATTTTCAATTAGAAATGAGACTAATCTTCTTTTACTTCAATTATTTAGCTTCCATTTTATGAATGAATAATCCTCAAGGGAATAAACTAACTTCAGTAGTTGATTATAGATCAAATTTTACACCACCGGTTGAAATTTTTTGAATTTTAATTGTTGTTGTTGCTGTTTTTATACTTCACCCAACAACTCATGAGTTTATAAATGATACTCCTAGGCAACAATCAATCTACAAATACATCGAGTCATAAAATTCTACTATATCAAAGGAAAAGAATGAATATTCGTACGTATTCAATAAGAGCAAGGCAATGGTAAAATGAGCGCCCCACATTTCTTCTTGTAATATCTTAAAATACTTAATTAGAGACTTATAAGATTGACACTTCAAAAAACTTTATATATGGTTTATGGTTTATTAGAAAAGTTTCATATATTTATAAATTAATAAAATATTATCTTAACATTATTCTGATTCAAAAATTTTTAATTAATAATATTTTGGAAAAACTTTACAAAATTACTATTATGAAATAAAATAAGTTAATTCTTATTTGAACAAGTTCTAAAATATTGATTACTGATAATAGTAAAACATTTTGTTATGAAATTGATTGAATTATGATCACATTAATAATTAAATCTGATTTTGAAGAATATAAACTTTTAGCCATAAAGTTCCACCTCTAATACCAATAATTCAAAAAGATCATAATAGTTTATATTTTTTATTTAAACTTATCTCATGAAAGTAAACAAGTAAATGTTGATTTATTCCATATAAACAATCAATTGACTATAGATTTTATGATATAATCAATTAAATGTCTTGTTTATCTTTTATATATTTGCTGAATTAACTAAAATATAAGATAAAGTCTAGGCGATAAAAATGATAGAATGATCAAGCATTTCTTAATAATGAGTGAGAATTGAGTAATACTATGTTTTTCTTATATTAACTAAGTTTTAATTTTGTAAACTTGTTTTAGTCTAATTCTTTACAAAAATTCAAAAACAAAATGTAAAGAACTGAGTTACAATATTTTTACATGAAAAACCTCCCTAACTTGACAGGAGGAAAAACCATGACCCAGTGGGATTTTAAAATTATTATATTAACTTAAGAGCCAACTTAATGCTATATGTATATCTTGATCTACCTTGCCCCCTTAAATAATGAAGAACTATACTCACAGTTCTCAACTCTCCAACAGTTAACCCTAACAATTGCTACTCTCTGAAAACATCACACAATATTCCTTAATTCTCACAAAATACTGAAATAAAGTAACCTCAAACGGTTCTTAGATAAGTAAAAAGGTATAATAAAATATGTGATAGAATTTAAGATGGAATGGAGAATTTGCTTGTATGTAAGAATAATAGATGGAAGTCATACAATACATGTGTGTGTAAAATGCTCCATATGAATGGCTTAATTTTATCTCATACCACTCATAAAAATGAACTCTTGATCTCTTATTTATACACTACTTAGAATTGTGACTAATTTTAAAAAGGAGAAGATAAACCTAGAAATGTTAAGATCATGCCAAAGCAAATTTTATCCAATGTATCTTAACAAAATTTTACTATCTTCTAATTTAAATTTTATTAAAGTCATCTAGCACATCTAATCCTATCTAAATGTTTCTATCTTTTATCAAAAGAAGATCATATGAACCAATTTGATATGTTAGCAATTATTAACATCCAATGCAAATGATAAACATAAAATTTCAAATATTTAGACTTACATTAAAATTTTATTAAATGAATTAAGTACTCCTTATTTGTAAGAAAAGAGATTCAATTATATTTTGACATCTTATTAACTAGCTCTATCAAAACCTATTGAACGAGTTTAAAAATAAAGTTCATCAAAATGCAAGTTATTAAAACCAATTTATATCTTATCCTAAACAATACAATTTTGCATTCACATATGTAGTATGAGACTGTTCCATCAATTTCTTAATAACAAGACAAGGTTATATACCATCCCAAGACTCCCTCATATAGAGTCTAAAACTACAATAAAATAAACTCCACGCTTCGTAGAGGCACTTAACCATGATGAAGAACTGCTCTTTTTATTCATATTATACAAATAGTGTAACTTAAGAACGAGGTGGTTAACTTATACTTGCATTATTATTTTGTCATCATAAAAAATTTGCTAGTCCCAAAAATTCCCTCTTTTTTTATGATGACAAACTAAATGTAAAACTCAATAAAAAAACCTATATCTTAGGTTACTAAACTACAAGTCATAGAATATTGCAAAGAGAACAAATTAAATCAATCTAAGTAGATACCAAACTCAAAAAAAATGTAACTATCACTAGAAATGAAAAATAACTAAAGTGTCAGTCCCTTCTCCCTTTTGGCATCATCAAAAAGAACATTCAATTGTAAAAAGGTATTCATAATAAAACATGCACTACAAGAAAATAGTGAATTACAGACGGACATTACCGACCGAAATTACAAATATTCCGTCGGTATACCAAATTACTGACGGAATAAACCGACGGTCAAAAACGTCGGAGATTCGGCCGTAGCTAAATTCACCGA